>JARVGW010000750.1:25228464-25239703 GCA_031762495.1 Anablepsoides rubrolineatus
GCCAGGTCCAGTAGGACTTCCATGGCTGCTGTGGGTGTTGTTCTGATGGAACCTGTGATGCTCAGGCAGGCCATTCGCATCACTCTTGCCACCCCAACTTGGACTCAAACCCACCACACTAAAGCAGCATAACATATCATGGGGTGGACTATGGCTGTGTAAATCCATCTGATAACCTTTGGGGTAGCACCCCAACGACTATGTAGCTCAGCTCCAGTCGTCCTCTGTTGGGTTTGAGTTAGTGACTCTGACAGGCTTGCCTTGTGGAGGCCAGATAACTCTGGAGTCCACCAGGCCGGCTGATTTGACGGCCTCCAGACTTTCTCTAAACAGGCAGACTTATAGGCAGTTTGCGCAGTTTGTGACCTCTGTCTCAATGTCTTACAAAGTTGCTCCTGGCAATTTTCCCAAACATCAACCGGGATAGAGGGTTGATGAAACAGATTCCAGTCTGTATTTTTAGGCTTCTGTAAGTTTATGTATATATATTTAAACCTGAAAAATGAATAATTCAAGTAAATGAATAAAGACCTCAAACTAATATTATATTGAATGATTGTAAACCTCTGACTGATTCCCCTGTGGTGCTTTTTGTTTTTCCTATTAAGGTTGTTGTTGTTGTTTTTCTGAACCAGTAATAAGGATAATGTGGGCTGATGGACTGATTCAGCTTAGTGGTTTTGTTAAAGCCATGAGATTTTGATGTGCAGTGAGGAAATCTATCCACTATGTGACCCCCGGGCCCCTAAAGCAAGACTGCAGTGGACCAACAGGCTGTGACCCACTTCTTTTGTGCCTTCAGTTTATCGGCTCAAGAGGCTTTTGTTTCTAATCACTCATCATCAAAGCCCAGCCCCCAACATGCCAACCTCATCACAAGTCCATCCAACCCCCACCCAACACAAATACTCCCACACTGAAATACCTAGTTTATTAAGAACATCAAAGCCTTAACATCTAACTCCTGTTCTTTTCAACCCAAACATCCCTAACATATTCCTTCAGGTGTTAAATTAGTAATTCGTAAAAGTTTTCAGTAAGAGCTCAGTGGATGAAACATGAAATAATATAATTTAGTTGTAAAAAGTAAAGTGTGGAAAAGTTTAATTAAGATGGATAATTTTTACCTTTTGTAATCTGCCTCTGTGTCTGGTCACTTGGTTCCACTCACTGTTGACAAACCCAGATCCTTGTCACCTAAATGTGAACTTCAACATTTACAGTTTAACTTTTACATTTAGATTTAGGGTTTAATATTTAGATATATTTTTTTTAACATTTTGTAAAAAAATGCAAAATGTAAGAACAGTGAGCTAAATAACAATAAAATGTTAGTGGAAGTTTTTTAACTCTCAGAAAGTGAGCTAAGTAATGAAAATATGTTAGTGGAGTTTTTTTATGTTTCATCTTATACAGCAAAAACAGGAGTGTTAAAATTTCAGTGTTAAACTTTTGAGTGTTGATTTAACACCCCCTAGTGTTATTTCAACACTTTCTGAGTAAACTGACAGTTGGTGTGAATTCACAGTGTTGATTTCCTCAGTGTTGTCTCAACACTGGACAGTGTTAAATAAGCTCTGTCCCCTGTTAGTGTAAAAATTAGTTGTTCTGGTCAGTTTTCTTGTTCAGTTTGATCAAATTGTTCAAGTTTAAGTTTGTGTTATTGTCCATAAATCGACACCATGAGTGAGAGGTATTTCCTGGTGTGTGAATGGTGACTCCATTATACTTTGATTTTATATACATAGTGTTAATGCAACACTACAAAGAGTTTGATATTAAGTCTGAGTGTTAAATTTTCACTCTGAAATTTATGGTGTATTGACACCTTGTAGTGTCTGTTAATTATTAACATCATAATTTCCTTAGTTAATAAAATACACTTTTAACACTTTATTTTAACACTGTTGAAATGTTAATGTGACACCCAATATTGTTGAATATTAAACACTAGTTGGTGTTAAATTAGCAAAAAAAAAAAAAAAAAAAAAAGGTGTTAAAATTTGACACTTTCACAAATGTTATTTTACACCAGCAAGTGTGGACACATATAGACACATTGTTGGTGTTAAAATTAACACTGTGGGTGTTTAGTGAACACTGGCATTTTTCCGGTGTACACTTGGTGCCAGATTTATGTGTCTTAATAAAAGGCATATATTGTATTTTGAGGACATAACATTAAAGCAGAATTTTACCTTCAACAGCTCTTCACTGTGTTAAATCTGTGACAGGAAGTTAATGCTCAGGATGATCAGTTAATTTTGCTCCTTGTATTTTTAGTTTTTCTTTTTTTTGGTATTTTTCTTTTTTTATCATTTTAGTCACGTATTAAATTTATCAATTTTTTTTAACTAACTCTCTATGAAAAATTTATATATGTTTGTTCAGAGAGTCACTGCTGGCTCTGAAAACCGTGTGCGTGTGTGTGTGTGTGCGTGTGTGGCACCAAAATATGGCGCTATCCCTTTCAGCCAATGGGCTGGCTGTTTGTAACACGTTTCAGCTGCCGTCACTGGCGCGGCGTGAACGCGCGCCGAAGACGGCACCGGAGACGCGCTTATATCTTGTTTGGCTGGCAGGTGGCCCCGGTCCAACTAGGCTCATCATTATGGGGGATCCTGGACCCCGAGACGAGACAGAACCTGACCGACCTACGGCTGCGGAGAACTCATCCAGGCGGTTCATACCGGGCTAAGAAAACAAAGTGTTGTGATTATTATTACCCAGGAATAAACAGTGACTGCTCTGCAGAGGAGGAGGTGTTTCCTCTGAGTCAAGACGAGGGGGACGTGAGGAAGACGCTCAGGCTTTAATTGGATTCAGCGCCGAAGTGAGAGGGCAGAAAATGAATGAAGTGTTGGTTAAATGCTGGTCCTGTCAGCCCGGCCCAGTCCGAGCAGGCTGGGCTCATCCGGAGTGAAGTCAGCCGCCTCTCATCCGTCCTCCTCTCCCTCCTCTGTCCTCCTACGGGCGGAGAGATGTCCGCGTTCTGCCTGGACCTGCAGGCGTCCCCGGTGGTTTCAGCACCGCTGGAGCTGGACAGCGACTGCCTGGAGCCGCGAGGCGGGCCGGGCCCTCAGCAGTCAGGCGGCTGTCAGGGTCACCCGCTGCGGCACGCCGGCTCCGGAGGCCTGGGCACGGCCTTGGAGGAGGAACTGGCCCTGATCGCCGGGGAGCGGGGAGGCGAGGAGGAGCCGTCCGACCCGGAGGCGCCCGCGCCGGGGCGGAACGCGGACCTGCTGCTGCTCTTCCGCCAGAAGGAGAAAGACTTGGTTTTAGCTGCTAAACTCGGCAAAGCGTTGCTGGAGAGAAACCAAGACTTGACCAAGCAATATGAGAAAATGCACAAAGATCTCAACGAGAAGTTAGAGGTAAACAAGAATTGCTTTTGCTTTTTATCTTGAAAATATAAGTGTGTTTATGGAGCTAAATTGGGGTCATAACTTTTGTTCAAAATGAAAAAAATTGAAAATGAAAAATAATTTTGAAACTGGAAAAAAAAATAGTTGAAACTGAAAAGACAAGATGTTTGAAACTTTTTCCAGATTCTAATGTATAGTTTTTCAGTTTCAGTTTTTTCCTTTTGAACAAAAGTTATGACCCCAATTAAACTCCATATACAACAAAGTAACATAAAAACAATAATGATACTATTTACTTAACACTTCTAAAAATCAATACCACACACCATCAAAGAAAGGGTTTTCATTGACAACAAGTACAGTAATTTAATCTGATGTAAAAACTTTCCTAAAAAGTGATTAAGTGATGATATTGGGAGTTGGGTTTTCAAAGTTTTATTTTTTCATGTTGTTTAAAAAAAAGCTTCACACAAACTAACCCTCTGGCACAGAGAACCACAGGGACTAATCCTGTTTATATCCCGGCAGGTCGGATCTGCCCAGCATCTGTTCAGCTCTTTGATCCATATTCATCCTTATGTTGGAGCTCAGAGGAATAAAGCTGCTCCTTGTCACTGATGCTCTTAATATTTCCTTTGATATCTTATTCCAGCAGCAGTCTGCCTGTTGTCCTTTCATGCAGGCCTTTATCTAAAGACGAAAATAATTCAGATTTCATTTGGTTTGGCCTTGGGCCTAATCATCACAACAATCCATGCTCTGGACTCTACTGATGCAATGCTTCTGAGAGGCCGTCTATTATCTGAAGTGTTAGCAGCTACCCTGTCACATCTCTGTAATGTCTCTGAAACAGATTCAACTGGTGCTTTTACTGTCTATCATGCTTAACAAACATCACAATATACAGTAAATTGCTGCCATAAAGCAGAATTGTTTTCCATAAATCCAACTTTGATTAGGAACATTTTTAGAAGGAAAATAAATAATTTTGAATTTGATAGCATCTCTCTTGTTCCAGGTCATTGTTTCACAGGGAAGCATCCCCTTATTTATTTTTTACAACAATATCTGTAAACATCAGGCTTACAAACTGAGGAGAGCAGTTTCAAGGGTATACATTGTCCCATACTTGTCTAATGGGATTATAGCTGTTCTGGGTCTTCTTTGCTGGATGTTTTTGTTTGTTTGTTTGTTTGTTTCATGATGCACCAAAGGATTCATTTTTTAAAGGTCTAGATTGATGGCAGACTTCAGGAATGCAACTCTTCTACCATGAAGCCATGCTGTTGTAAAAACGACCTTATCTTGCTGAAATATGCAAGAACTTTCCTGAAAAAAGATATGATCTGTATAGGAGCCCATGTTCTAAAATTTGTATACACTTTTCTGCACAGATGATGCCTTTCCAGGTATTTAAGCTGTCAATGTACCCCCATACCATCAGAGAGGCAGGCTTTTGAACGGTGTGTTGATAACAGGCAGTAGTTCCTCCCCTCTTTAGTGTGGGGGATGTGACCTCCATGATTTCCAAAGAGAATCAAATTTGGATTTATCTGACCACAGAACAGTTTTCCACTTGGCCTCAGTCCATCTTAAAAAAGCTGAGAAGACAACAGCATTAAATAGTGTCACATATGTTTTTTTTCTTTGTATGATAGAGCTTTAACCAGCATTTATGGATGGCACTGGAAGCACTGTTTACAGGCAATGATTTTTGTGAAAGTGTTTCTGAGTCCATAATGTCCAGAAGATAATCAGACCTGATTCTAATGCAGCGAGGGTCCAAACATCACAACCAGTACTGACTTTCATCCTTTTGTTCTTTAAGCTCAACCATTTCTCCAGATTCTTGAAATCGTTTAAGAACATTATGAACAGGTAATGGGATATTCAAAGTCTTACTTGCATTGAGAAACAACTGAGCTTGTTTAACTATTTAAGGCAGTTTTTGCAGACTAGTGAACCCTATACTGACCTGCTGCCCATTAACCTGGTAAAAATGCTCTTTCATTTGTTTCCTATTTTTAGCATTAACTTTTGCAATCAGTTTAAACAAAATATGTATTTAAGAAATTTTCAAATAACAGGTTTTACAAAACTTACTATAATTTTTAGCAATCATTTTTCTTTCACATAATAATTTTCTTGGATGAATGTGAATCAATGTGAAATTTGTTCAACATGCCTCCCAGCCTCATTAAATTAAAATGTGATTAAAATAAATAAAGATCTTTACCTTTGATCACCCACCCTCTTCTCATCCACACCCAGCACCTGGAGCAAGAGAAGCACGAGTTACGACGGCGCATGGAGAACCGAGAGGGGGAGTGGGAGGGCCGGGTGGCCGAGCTGGAGACGGACGTCCAGCAGCTGCAGGGAGAGCTGGAGCGCCACCAGGTCCAGCTCAGAGAGGCTGACAGGGACAAGACCAAGGCCATCAGCGAGCTCTCTGAGCAGAACCACAGGCTGCTGGAGCAACTCAGCAGGGTGAGGGGGCAGCATGTGTTTGTGTCTGTTTGCAGAGTTGTAAAGTAACTTTGTTACTGTACTTTGGTTATCTACTTATCTACTATTTTTCAGCTGACATTTTACCTCTACTCCATATGTTTTTTATAGAAGGTAAGAAGTAGAAAGCTTGTTATTTTTATTACATTTTAGCTTGTTTTATGCCAGCTTGTTATTGTTAAAAAATACTTAATAGATAAATTGCATTGCGCGTGACACAAATCGTGTCATATGACAAATCATCACATAAGCTATATCCTTATTTAACTGAAACAGCTAGACAAATGCATCCTAAATTTTCCAATATTAATATTTTAAAATGACATCATTTTGGCTTTTAGAAAATCTGGTTTTTTGGAGATATCACCTCCCAGTAAAAGTCATTGTGGAAACTCTAACCGCTCATTTGTACTCAATACGTTTATGTTTATTAAGTACATTTTATGCCAAAAAATTACTTTTGATACTTAAATACAAAAAAATATCAGATACATTAAGAGTTTCAAGTAATATTTTAACTTTTACCAGAGTAATGTTTTGGTAAGATACTTGTACTTTTACTCAAGTATCACATTGTGGTACTTTATACAACACTGTGTGTTTGTGTGTGTGTGTTTCTGCATCAGATGTTTGGCTTTAGGTCTCTTGGGTCAATCTTCAGGAATATTTAATGAGTCTGGGCTTTTATGGTTGTGTCACATGGTTCCAATACTGCTGTAAATGTCCTTCCTTTGAACCAGGCAAATCTATTACACAATGTGTGTGTGTCTGTGTGTGTGTGTGTGTGTGTGTGTTGCAGGGCCACTTAGTGTGATTCAACTTTGCCTGACTGGTATGACATAAGGTGCTCAGCCATGTGAGGATCCACCCCCCCTCAGAGTGGCTCTATACCTTTATTCAGCCTGTCTGTCTGACGTCACCTGGTTGACGCCAGCTGATAAATATAAAAGTTGAATAATTTACAATGACTGGACTTATGCAACAGCTCTCTGCTTATTGACAGATAATTTAAGAGCAATTATTCATGACTAGCTGGAGTAATAAAAATGGTTCCATGTGGATTTGGACGGCAGAAACAAGCGTGGAGCTGTACTCAGGGCTCAGGGTAAAGGTTGGAGCTGTATCATCATTAGAAATACTCCACAGACTTCAGGGTGAAAACTGACTGCAGGGTCGGAGATTGATGGAACTGAGAGTGCTGAGAGTGTTTAATCCTTTCTAAGGAGCTCAGGACAACTTCTCAATCTGCTCATCTGACACTAAAACAGGAACACACCGCAGGAAGAATGTTACTTAATATAACAGCTTTGATAAAAGGCAGGTGTGTTTTTGACAGAAGGAAAATTCAACTGAACAATCATTTGCACTATTACTCTGCTGTAATTGCACATCTGTGTTTCTTGTCTGCATTGTGATACTTCACTTTACATTTACTGGTCTGTTGAGATTGTTTTTGCTCTGAAAACAGGTAAATGTCTGATTCCTAATGTTGAATTCTGATTCCTAATGTCTTGAAAACAGAACATATCTTTCTCTATTCTTGTACAATTCTTTATTATATATATTTTTATTAATAGTAGTTGTATCATGGCTAGTCAGTGTTAAATTCTTGATTTTGTGTGCACTATCTATAGCTTGTAAAATAACTAGTGTGGACTTCTGTACTGATGCTGCTGTGACACCTGAATTTCCCCTTGCAGGACAAGAAAGGCTATTTTTATTCTATTCTATTCTATTCTATTCTATTCTATTATGTTGCTTATATTTTATAGAAAGGTAGTCTTTTTATTGTTGACTTTTTGCATCACAGCTTCATTTCCACACTTGGAAAATTTATGCCAAAGAAACTATTCATATAAGTGAAGCATGGTGGATGAAGGGTGATGATTTAGGCTTGCTTTATGGTCTGTGACATGTCTATCCTTCAAATACAAAAAGTCAAAGAAAGCATCTTTGCATTTAGTAAAATTGGCATAGTACTCATGATTTTACCCATTTTCTCACATAACCGGCCTATTTTCTTTTAAATTTTGCTCAGCTAAAGTGAAACAGGAAGTGACATCAAAGGGGAACTCATTAATAAAATAAACTCGCTGGTTTTCTGTTTATTAAAATAAATTATTTAAACTTTAACTCTTATTTGTCTGTCTTTGATAGGGGCTAAAAATAATCTAAAGAAACATCAGATTTTTCTCTACAGTCTGTGTTGTTAGCTTTTGTAACAACACTCTGTTTACATGTCGACATTCCCCTTTGACATCACTTCCTGTTTCTTCACATGCCAGTATCTCAACAACTGTTCATCTCAGCAGCGTGGAATTTGTTTTGCCACATGTTGTGAATGTTATTGTTCCAAAAATGTATTCATGTTTATTACAAAAAATGATGTCACAGGTTAAGACCAGATCATTTTAATTTTGTCCTGTTTATCAACACAAAACCATGGAGAAAATATCTTCGCCTCCTCCTGTCATTAAAAACTGAAGTCAGCAGGATTATGAGTTCTACCTACTTCTCCACATTAAAAACGCTAAAAATACTAATAACAACTAAATATATTAGATCAATGAAATTTTGACTACAAGGCAAATAACTATTGATTAACAGAAATCACCTCCTGAATTCAATATCTGGGATGAATTTTTACTTTTTACTCTCATTTATTTACCTTGTATGGCAGCTAGCCTACAGGGGGCGCTCATCCCACTTTGGTTTTAACCTTCACATTATATCCATGTGTCTAGTGTATATTAATATATAATGCCATATCAGATGAATTTATATATTTTCTAAATTCTTTCAAAATACAACCATTTATTTAAGTGTGAATGCAGGAAAAGACTGTCAAAAACTGTCAAAACAAACATCATTTGTGCAATACATGAAGTTAAGACGTGGAATTACTCAATTTATGTTACTTTTTTTCCATTATGTCCATACAGACTGTTATACACTAATAAAATAATCATTCAGATATGTTCAAAGTGATCTGAACTGACTGTGAAAACACAGTTAATTCTTACAGGTCATAAAGATTTCCTCCTCAGGGCAGAAGTGTTGTCCAGTTTGTCCACTTTGAGACACACATAGCAATTCATCCAGCAGTGTCTTCCTGTTGTTTGACAGCAGGGACAGGTTAATGTAACAAGTTCTCACTCCCAACTCGTCAACATTTGACGCTCGGTCAGGGACCGGTTGGTTAAGGACGCCCCAGAGCCGTTTGCTAACCTCTGTCAGCAGAGTGTACACCCCTCCTGGGAGGAGATGGGCTCTGCTGCCAGGCTCCTGCTGCCTATCTCATTTTGATCAATAACATCTGATCAGCCTTGTTTTATCATCATGATCACATAAGACTGCCTCATGCTGTTATCAGCTACTACTGAGAGACGAGGCTGGGTGAGCAGCTATTTATCCACGTACGTGTGTGTGAGTGTGTGTGTTTGTGTACCTCAGGGTTCCCACCAGTCATGGAAAACCTGGAAAGTCATGAGATTTTTCTTTTTTCTTTTCAAGGCCTGGAAAGTCATAAAATTTAATTTCAGGTCATGGAAAGTCATGTAATTTGCAATTAAAGGCAAAAAAAAAATGTTGTAACAACAACTTGTTGATTTTTGTGAGGCGGCCTTTATAAACAAAGCAACTAGAACTAGACACTATAGACACCAGTTGAAGATTAGTGGTGTTACGATGTGTGTGCCTGTCTGTTCTGAACGTTTGTAGAAGCAGTTAGTTCTACATACCTGTACAATCTTGTGTTTGTATTACTGCTAATATGTTTTTATTTATGTATTGACATTATCATCATATGATTCCTCAGTTAATATATTGACACTTTTCCATCCATACCTGTCTGTGAAGGCTTTATTTTCACATTTTTGTCATTTATGTTTCCTCCCTATCTGCCTCCACTACACATGTTCACTAGTTCAACTTGGTGGGGTTATCCTGTCAGCCATACTTTCTGAACCTGTTGTCTGTGGACCATGGAACATTATATTGAAGGTCATGGAGAGTCATGGAAAAGTCATGGGATTTTTTTCTAAATACCAGTGGGAACCCCATCTTTAACTGATGAAACTGATTGAAGCTGACCATCACAGCTAACTGACATTAGCCAACACAAACATAGCTGTAACTCTGTCAGTTTTACAGATACTGAGCTAAAACTTGATGTGGTAGTAGCTGAGAGTTATTCACAGCACTCACTCTGAGTGTGACATCTTGTTATATTGTTGTAGGTTGTGCACAATTAAGTGTTTGACTTGAACAGCTACAGCTTTACCTTTAGCACTTAACATAATTAAACGTTTCATTAATTTGAAAGCTGGGCATGGAATTCTATAAAGATGTTCCCTCAGAGAGTGTTGTGTTGTGATTTTCTTTTTTTGTCATGTATGTGTGTGTTGAGGGGGGTGGGTGGACATGTTGTGATCTTTGGAAGTTGGTGAAATTCATGAGTCCTAATTGAATCCATTGATCCAGATGTTATGATTCAGTGCTTTGAGTGGATGAAGAGACACCTGCTGAGTAATAGAGCAAATGAGGTCAGGTTTGTCCCATTTTATTCTTTTTTTTCTGTTTCACTCTGTCTAAGCTCATTACTAATCAATGTGCTTTGACTAAGTAATAT
Organism: Anablepsoides rubrolineatus; assembly: GCA_031762495.1. Classification (NCBI taxonomy): domain Eukaryota; kingdom Metazoa; phylum Chordata; class Actinopteri; order Cyprinodontiformes; family Rivulidae; genus Anablepsoides; species Anablepsoides rubrolineatus. The sequence continues at coordinate 25,238,965 of JARVGW010000750.1, forward strand.
TAACTGGTTACAAGTCGGAGTGTGAGAGGAAACCTGGCAGAGGGGAAGCCACAAGAGACGTCCTGTTATTTTCACCTGTTCTTCTGTTTCTCACACAGTTAACTCTTCAGGTGGGGAACAAAGTAGGCCTGTTCACCCTGTTCAGAACAACACATGATCCAATGAGCTGTCTCAATCACAGGGTTGTATTTGAAGTCCCATAGAGAAATTACAAACCTGCCATTCCTGCTCCTGCTGCTTTTCATGCCAGAGATTCAAACTAAAATCATCTTAGAGAAATAACCATTTTGATCAAAATTAAAACTAACATTATGTGTGATCTTTTATGATAATGCAATAAATTGTACAATTCTGCACATTAGTGCTTAAAGTATGTGTTGGGAATGAGTTTCATCTACTACCACACCAAAATTTAGCTCCATGTTCAATCAGCTCACAGATATGGTCATTTTAGTGTGTGCTAAGGTCGATTAGATGTAGTGGCCATCTTTAATTGGGTTGACTCCAAAAATAATCAGTTGCAGATGTTTGTGAAAGTTTGATTCAAATTTGTTCAGTGGTTGATGAGATATTTTGCTGACAGAGTTGATTCCAATAGTTAAAGGCAAAGGTTTAAACACAGATCAGTTTAAACTTAGAGTATATTAGGACTTAAATACACACACGCACGCACGCACGGTCTAGTACAGCTATCTTTATGGGGACCTGGCATTGACTTCCATTATTTTCTACAGCCTAA
>JARVGW010000750.1:25324189-25338449 GCA_031762495.1 Anablepsoides rubrolineatus
TACGGTTATTGACTTAAATGTACAAGTTTAGGTTCTTACATGTACAATTCATTCTGACAGTTATCTTATCCCATACAAAACTTGTTCAAAACATCCAAAGTACCCTAAAAGAGAACATTCACCTTTTTCATTGTTAATAAATACACATCAAATAATCAACATTAGACCCTTTAAATTGCATGAAAACAAGAAAGCTGAGCAGTTATAATGGTCAGAGTAATAGCTGTGTTCTTACCTTCTTGGGCAGACAGAAGCCAGGCAGGTGCTGACCTTTCACATCTGCAGTTATTGATCTGATGTCTCTGTGCAGGTCGTCTATTAGAGCCAGCTGGCTGCTTGCATCCAGTTTCTACAGAAAACACAGAAAACAATTACTGCCATCCTTAAAGAAAACCGTTAAAACTTCTAACTATCTCGTTTTATCTGTACTATATTTATACAAATTGTTTATACAAATAAACAATGTGTTTGAGCGCACCTTGGTGATGGAGTTGATGGTGTCCCAGCTCTGGGACAGGACCTCGGGGTTGGGGTCATTCAGAAAGCGAATGAGGCCTGACAGTAGGGTGCGGGTGTGAGCACTGTAATCCAGACGAGTGCGGGCAAAGTAAGCGTTCAGGATGGTGACGGCGGCCTGACGGAGGCCGGGGTCGGCACCTCGGGTCGCCTCCAGCAGGTCGTCTATGATGATCCTCTGACCTACTTCATCCTCCACAGAGAGGATCACCGTCTGACAGCTGAACAACTCCTGAACCAGACAGACAGAGGAACACTTCCTGTTATTTAGACTACAATATGACAACAATGTGCAATTTATTCTTCAGCAGTAGCACTCCAGTCAGATACTAGCTATACAGATATGATAGAGACCCAACCACTCCCCGTGTCTCTCTCTTAAAGAAGCAACAATACTCTTTATTACATCCTTCCAATGGATTTCAATGCAACACAATATAAAGTTGGTTGAGTACAAAGTCATGAAACATCGCTTTTAAGATCACTTATCCCTATCTCCAAACTTACCATGTCTTAAATAACCATGAAAATAGGAATACAATTACCAGCTGTATGTAATCCAGCAGAAGCACATGATAATTAGTGAATGCTGATTTTACCTGTCCTTCTTCCTCTGTTCCCAGCTTTCCTTTCAGAGAGGAAAGCAAGGCGGGCAGAATGACACCGAGGTGTCGGGTCAGAGCATCTCCAGCCACAGCAGAAAGGAAGGCCAACACTCGAGTGTTCACAGGAGGAGCAGTCAGCTAGAACCACACAGACAAAATGACTTTAAAGTGCCTGTGACATGCATATCCTTCAAATACAAAAAGTCAAAGAACATATCTTCAAATATAGGAAAACACATGATTTAACCCATTTTGTCACATAACTGGCATATTTTCCATTGAATTTGGTTCAGATAAAGTAAAACAGGAGGTGACATCAAAGGGGAACTCTTTACAAAAGAAAACTCCCTGGTCTTTGTTTATTAAAACTAAACAGGCACTTTAAATGAACAACAGAACACAGTGAAGGTTTACAGCTGAAAACGCTGAGTCAGGTTTTTACCTTTGGAACTAAATATGGCAGCACAGAGCGACTCTTCACTGCCATGACTTGCTTCAGGCCATCTAAAGCAAACTCTGCTGTTTCCTCGTCATCCTGCAGAAACACGTCGAGTGTGTTAGAGCTAAAAATGTAATGTTTGCTGATTATTTTTGGACCTCAGATGTGTGTCCCCACACCCTCACCAGCTGTTTGAGCAGAGTGGGCAGGATGTCATCCAGCGCCTGATGGCCGATGGTCGCGTGAAGCTGCTCAAATGTTTTGGCTGCCGCCTCTCGGACCTCCTCCAGTGGGTCACAGAGAGCCTTCCTCACTGTGGGGACGAGCGACTCAGAGAAGACAAGCACCTACAACACAAAGAGTTGGGTTAAAACTGTTTAATTACTGCTTTTTTTTGCATGAGCTAAGGGAAGTTAAACAATGTTTGTGACTCACTGCATCTTTGCTGGTGGACTTCATGATCTCACTGAGACCAATGCAGACCCCCTGCCTCTCGTCACTCTTATCAGAGCGGAGCCCCTCCTCCAGGATGGGGATTATCTCAGGGAGAATCTTCTCCCCTAGCTTCCTCACGAGGTCGCCCAGCGTTCGAGCAGCAATCTGAAACCAGAGTGATGAAGTTAAAGACTTTTTCATTGCCTCTTTCACAGCAGGAGGCAACAGAGACACTCACAAAGCAGGATTAATAAAAACAGAGCGCTAAGAGAGACTGAACAGTACCGTTCTCTTGTCAGGGCAGGTAGAGGCGAGGAAGCCCAGCAGGAGACTGAAGAGGGTTGGGAGGATCTCTCTCAGAGTTCTGGGGGTGTTGGACACGACAATCTTCCACACATGAAGAGAAGCCTGACGGACGACCAGCTGCGTGTCAGAGCGGCCCATGTAGAGTCCTGAGAGCACCCGGTTACGCCGCTCAGCCCCCAGAGCAGAGATGATAGCCTGGAGAGGTAAGAGTCAAACATGACTGATGTGAAACACTTTCTAACATCCACCCCCCCACCCAAAAATTTTTTAAAAATCACATTTCTACAACTGTGGAGTGATAGATACAACAAAACCACATCACAGTTTGTTTTTATTCTACAGTAAAATCACAATGTCAACTTTATCAGGATTTTTACATTGATTTTTTTGCTACAATTTTGCAAAGTTACAGAACAATGCAACCAAACTTTTTATTTCATAAAAATATAACCTATACTGTAAATATAATGTTCAGAATAATGTATCGGGCATTTCAGCCAACATCCACTTTGGAACAGATTTGAACACATTTTTGCATTTTGTCTGCTTGTTCTTGAGATATCAACTTAAAACTCACAATATACACTGTTTGGCCAATAATAAAGTCTCCAACTGGATTTAACTGAGCAAATAGGTACGAGCCTCCTATTGGATAATTACTACATGGGTGATTATCTTCAGCTGCAACAAGTTATTTAAGCCCAACGTTCAATAAGTTTCTTCTCATTTCTTCAACAACCATGTGGAAAGACACATCCTGTGGTCGTGTGGTCAAATCATTGGCATCAAGCAGAGAAAACATCTAAGGAGATTGTAGAAACTACTAAAACTGGGTTAAGAACTGTCCAACACATTATTAAAAACCGCATGGATAGTGAGGACCCATCATCTTCAAGGATGCTCCCATCAGTGTCTACTGTACAGCCTGTGGGGGCAGGGCTACGATCTGTTGCTGCAGTTGGTCAGGTCTTAATTAAACAATGTCACAGCGAATGTGTGCTGTAATCAAAGCTAAAAGTGGTCCAACAAAATATTAGTGTGACCCTTTTTTGCCTAGGCAGTGTATGTCACAGTACATAAAATATGTGACCCATCACATCAAAACCAGGATTAAGTCTAGAAGTGGTATATGGAAAAATAGGCAAATAGTGTTTTGATTAAAACATTTGCAAAAATTGCATTTTGTCAATACATAACAAATTATCTTTGCCTTCTCAATGTATCATTTGAATGAACGGTCTGAAATATAATCATAAAACAAAGTTCTGAAGTACTTTTTTGTGCAGTAGCAACAAAAAACTGATTTTGAGAAAAAAAAACGCCTTAAAATTTTGAGATTTTTCCTGTAAGCTAGAAATATTTTTGTTTATTTCCAGCTGGAAAATCTTAATATTTAAATACTATTTGAAGTTTCCGTTTTTATGATGACATCAGAAATCAATGACATCCAAACTTCCTCATAAAAATTACATAAAATTAGGATTCAGACCAAATATTATTGTATTATTGTAACCAACAAGACAAATTAAATTATATCTGAATCCACTTATGATATCAGAATGATCCAGGTATCAAAATGTAGCTTTTAAAGCAGGAATCTGAAAATGTGATTAGGTTATTTTGACCAAATTTGACTTAATCCTCATTTCGATATGATGGGTCACAAAGTCTAATATAATTGTGTTATAATTGTGTCTTAATTGACTAACTGATCTGCAGGAGGAGGATGATGTATTTGTTAGCAATGACGTCTTTTTTCCCCCCACAGGAAACTTTGCTTTCTGTGTGAGACTCAGATAATGTAAAGTTCACCTAAAATAATCATCATTCTCTTCCTACAGCAAAGCGTATTTTTCAGTCTGTAATAAACTCAACACATTTCTGCTCGTGTGTTTTACATGCAGACATGCTGAAGTAATTAGCGATTAGCTCGCTCCATTCTTTTCATAACACTGGTTTTTGCAGTCATTTATATCCTGACAAAACTTACTGAATGTTTGTTTACAGATATTATTCAGACATTCTCTTGCCATAAAATTTGTGTTCAGTGTTAAATATTGTATTTTGTAAATGCTTTCCCTGCAGACAGCAGCCACATTAGCCTTGAGCTTTAAAACGTTAAATGTTAAAAACATTTAGATTATTAAAGAAAATCTATATATTAACATTTTATGACATTGCAATTTACAGTAACTTAAATAATTTGTTCATTTCTTCATTTTCAGCTTGGTAGAAATGATTGTTCGCTACAACAGAATGTGTCTTAATGACGATTCTAGAATCCTTCTGCTTCAGCAGATTGTCAACACGTTCTAATCCTTCACTACTTAACATTGTTCCATGAATATGTGAGGACATGAAAACGTTTAAATAACTGAACAGATCAGTACTTTATTGGACGCAGCGGTGCCAAAGTTGTCGTCCTCTGAGGCCGTCTCTGTGGTCATCTTTCCTGTTACTCCAGAGATGTGGAACAGCAGGTCTCCCAGCAGCTGTACAGAGCTGAACCTAAAAACAAACACAAGCATTTCCTTTGTTACTCAATGCGAGGAAACGTTGTATTTAGCAGCTCTCACATCGCTCTGTGTCGTGGCCTGACCTGATCCTCCACAGGTCGTCAAACAGGCCTTGCTCCAGCTCAGGAAGAAGCAGAGCGATGGCGGTCTCAGCGTACATGCTGATGATTCGTTGGCCAGCTCGCAGCGCTGTGTCTCTCACGTACTCATTCTCATCAGCCAGCGCCTGAAGAGTCCAACAGGAAAGGTTAGGAGCTGGAGTGACAGGGCGTCTCCACACCAACACAGGAAAAAACAAAAACACCTCTGGTTCAGATGCAGATTTGTTTAGTCTAAAACTTTTGATCACACCTGATGAGGGATGTTAACAACAAATTAGATAAAAATGATTGAATTAATCAGGCAGATCTACATGTCATGAAGAAAACGCGTGAGTCAGCCACACCTTGAGGATGCAGGGGATGATGGGTCCAACGTAGGGGGTAAATTTATCTCCGAAGGTGAGGGGCAGGTAGATAAACATCATGATGTAGCCGTCCCTGACGTGAGAAGCAATGTCCACCTTGCTGGCAGTCTGCACCACGTCTGGCATCAGCTTGTCCAGTTTCTCCACTCCCAGTCCAGCCATCACCTCAGCAAGACCTGAGAGAATATCACAATCAGTCCTCGACTCAGCTGCTCCACCAGACAAAACCCAAAAAATGGACAGGAGGAGTACTGACCCTGTGCGGCTCCAGAGCGGTCCACGGAGCTCTGCTCAGACGCTAGCGTCTCCATGAGCCACGGCAGCAAGTCGTCAAAGCAAGACTCACCCATCCCCTTCACCATGGCCCCCAGGGCTTTGGCTGAGACTGTACGGACCTGGACAGGAGAGGAGGACGTGTAGCTTTGGTTACACACAATATCATCAAAGCTGCGTTGCTGATTATTAGGGCTGAGTATCGATTCAGATTTCCCAAATCAATTCGATTCACAACGATTCACGATTCAGTTTGATTGATTTTTAAACTGGTTAAGGATATCAAGCAGTAACATTTATTTTGATATAGAAGACGTTCCCAAAGGAACTAATTCTGTAAATTGTAGAAACTAATTCTAACTTGGTGAATTGGTAAAATTATAAACATTAAGGACAAACTTGTAAAATTGGAATTTAATCTTGAAACAAAACTGTCTCAAGTTTCAAATGGTTTAAACTAAAAAGGACTTGCAAGAGAAAGTGTTGTTTGATACATTAGTTTTTGAGGAAACTAAGAATTATTTTCTTGATCAGTAAGAAATGATGGAATAAGGTTACAGGAGCAGAGGTTGGGTAATATAAATATTAATGCTGTCAAATGATTAATATTTTTAATCTGATTAATCACATGGTAGTTTTTTATTTGTAATGTTTCTGTTAGTTTATGTTCAATAAAACTTATTAAAAAGAAGAAAAAAGATAAAAAAAGAGTACTTTAGCTAAAACATTCTATCACTGAATTACATTAAGATGTTTCTTAAATTTAAAATTAATATTGGTAACAAAACTAAATGATTTTGTTAGCCTGTCATCTTTCACACATTTATACATGCTGAGGAGAACAGTTTCAGTCAGATGTTTACATACAGTAGTTTTAGTTCGAGCTGCTCGAAGCCAGCTTTGTTTCCTGCTACCGCGTCTGAGCGCAAATCTTTACAAACAAAAGTTGTCATGGCCTCTGTTGTCTTTAAGTTCAGCTGAGAATCAGCTGTAATGTTAGTGATTCCTTTGTTTCTTTTGTTTTGTTCCAGACAACTTGTTGTCGGGAGCTAACATTAGCGCCTGAACGTCAACCGAATGTAAACCTACGGCAAGCCAGAAGTGACACACAACATGGAAACGTGCAGCTTCATTGCACACAACGCCCATGGGGAAAAATCAATCTCATGACTTATGAATCGATTTCCCCAAATTTGAACGAAAATCAATCCAGATCGATTAAATTGACTTTTTTAACCCAGCCCTACTGATTATCTTCACTGAACACACCTCAGGCACCGGATCTAACAGGGAGGTCTTCAGTCCAGGAATAACACTGGGCAGATATGGAGACAAATCCTGTGGAAACAAAAGTCAAAACATATTCAAATATGACAAGAAAAGAAAGATCTCTGTAAAGTTTATTCGTTCACTTCTTAGGATCCCCACAGTCTCTAACTGGGGTCCAGGCGTACCTTCTGGTCAGTGAGCGAGTACATGTTGCCGATGATCTGAGCGGCCATCTTTCGGGTGTCGGTGGAGCGATCCTGAAAGGCTCTCTGAACGATGGGCATGATGAGGGCCAGGGAGGGAGCATCGATGAAGTGCACAAACTTGGTGTCCAGCAGCGTCTGCAGGCACATCTGGGTTTTCCTGGATGGATCAGTGAGTGCGTCCAACAGAATGGGAGTGATGGCTGGGTGAAAGACAGAGACACAGTTATAGATGAAGAATAAAAAATAAGTTAGACAAACTATTTCTAAAGCTTAATAACATTATTATAAAAAAAAGCTCAGGTCTATCTCATGAACCAATCACTTACCCAAGATTTCAGGGTTGCGGATGACGGAGCCTATCTGTCGGAGAGCCTGCTGGCCGGCCTTCTGCACCTTAACGTGGGAGTCTGTCAGCACCTCCGTCAGTTTAGGGACGATGCTGGGCAGGCAGGATGACAACTGCTTAGGTGCGCAAAAAGCCATGGCACCCAACAACTCCACCGAGCCTGGTAGTAAAGAGAAGGTGAGACAAAAACAATTATTTTATTATCAGAACTAAACAGACTAAAACAAAAATGACTTAACTGCTAACTAGACTGGTTTTCTGCAGTAAGATAGTTGATGTTTGTACAACATACAATCATGAGGAAAACACCTCAACCTCTTTCCATTATAGGGTTTCACTCATCAAGAATGATCAGCTTGTAGAACCTTATTAAGTCCATTTTTGTAGAGCTTGATCTTTATCTCACATGGCTGAGGAGAAACTTTGGCACACTCTTTTTACAAGCTGATGTTTAAATTGATCAATTTTAGAACCTGCTTTAATTATGCCCTGCGATTTACAACCCTAGAATGAAAAGAGAACAGATGTTTTTCCTAATCTGAATTACTTATCCAACAGAAAACCTTTAAGCTGCACTAAATTATACTATTTTGTTCTATGATATAAATATGTATCCAAATAATGACCTTTTGTGTTTCCTACCTGCTTTTGTTCTCCATGACTCTTCCTCCAGGGCCACCAGCAGGGAGGGAAGCACCAGCTTCACCCCATGGGCGCTCAGGTTCCTCATCACAGCTTTGGCACAGTCGTCTGCAGCCTGGAGTTCAGAGGAAGCAGAGGGATGATGTTTAAATTTTAAACAAGGGTTGTACACATTTTTATCTTTTATGATAACTCATATTTGAGCACTGTTTTGTGCAGAAAAAAAATGCATGAACTATAAATTAGACACAAAACTTGAACAGATTAGTTAAAGGATCTTATGTGCCCACCAAATTTTTTTTTAGTTCTGCTCCGGACTATTAAGACAATTTTTTTTATGTCTTTTCATATTTCATGCTAAAAGTGTTTAACAGTTTGAAATAGACAATTGTAATAATTGTCTGCTTATCTTCATTTGGTATCTGCATGATTTGGGGAACGCTAAGTAAAAAAAGCAGCACCTTAAATGTATTTTCAGATGCTGCTGCTGCCCACTCACCTCTCTGACGTACTGGTTTCCATCTCCAAAACAGAGCAGGAGGTGTGGCAGCACATGGACAACGTACGGCTCAAACAGCTTCCCCAACATGTTACACAGCATCTCAAAGGCAAACAAGGATCCTGCAAGAGCAAACAGTGCTAAGCAACATCTCAGGCTGCATGTACCTCATGTGCAGAATGTCATGACTGAAGCATGATGTGTTTCTGCAGCTCAGTGACCTGATCACACCTGATCCAATGATTAAATTACCTCTTCAAGTTCTGAAGGATCCTGTTAATCACCCATCATTCAAATCAGGTGAGTTGGAGCAGAGAAACCTTTTCAAACAGACAGATAGTGGCCCTCCACGACCAAAATGTATTTATTTTAACATTATTTAATCAGGCAAATCTCATTGAGATCACAGATCTCTTTTGTTAAGGGAGGCCTGGGCCTGAAGGCAACCTATTGTACATGTTTTTGTGGTGTGGGGGAAACCTGAGTACCCAGAGAAAACCAGGTACTGATGAGAACATGCAAACTCCTCACAGAAAGACCCCAGGTCCGAACCGGGGATCAAACCCAGGACCTTCTTGCTGTGAGGCATCAGTGCTAACCACTGAGCCGTCATGCTGCTGATTATTGGACACCCCTCAGTGTTCCCTCTAGGGAATTGGTCTTGGGAGGATGTCAAAAAAAAGTCTTATGCACGTGACTCAACGTGTGTCAGTCTGGTGTTGTAAAATGTCTGTTCCAGTCTCTAAAACCAAATGTTTGAATTGTTGTAGCACAGGCGTTTTTAAGACTGAGAGCTACTTCAGGTGTACAGAGGAACAAAAAGAGTTATATGTTTGACAAAACAGAAATTTACACAGCTCACGTTAAATTATAGTAATAAATGTACATATGTGAATATTTGACTGCCTGATTAGATCTCAATGTTAAGGACCCCTTGTGATAATAACCAATAATAAATTATCGTAGTAAATTATTATTGATAATAAGTGATTAGAACTCTGTGCAGCAGCAGAGTCCAGAATTCTCAGTTTGAATCACTTTTGGAGCGTGTGTGAATGGTTGTTTGTCTCTCTGTCTGTGTCCTTGATGGACTGAAGACCTGTCCAGGTGTCCCCTGCCTTCATCCAAAGGCAGCAGGAAAATGTTTATGTCTGTGTACCAATATATCTCAAGACATGAACCCCTGGACAAACTGTAAGGAAACCTGCAGAAAATAATCATTCCATGCACATCTACGACTTATTAATTCTGGAATAAATCCAATTTAAAACTAAATGACCACCTCAACTGATCAACTACGGCCATCAAAAATGGCTTTAACTCAGTCACTTTTACAGGTATTGAGCTAAGTTATTGTGGTATTAGCCGAGTCTTTCAAAATATACTTTGAGTGTGACATCTCACAATAATACACAAGATTGCATGCAATGTTATTTACAAGGTTTGACTAAAACAGCTCTGTTATTTCTCAACATCTCTGGCATGAAAGGTGACGTGTAAAATGCATTCCTTCAATGAATGCTAGCTCTGTACCTGTTTAATAATACTGATAATGATAGTCTGATAGTTCAGATGTGTCCTCACTGACCTTCCCTTCGTCTGAAGTTTTTCTTGTCCTGGATGGCGTCCGTCAGAGTGGTCATGATATCCTGCTGTTTCAGAGCCAGGATGCCGAGACCTTTGACCAGTCCAGCTAGTCCGTACGCTGCTCCCTTCCTCTCTGCATATTTGTCACTCTCCAGCAGCAGCTGCAACAAGTTGCGCACAATTCCTGCAGCGTCCTCTTTGATGGCAGGCACTAAAGGAGGCAGGCAGCTGGCCACAGACTCCTGGACCTTGTGTGGGAGGGAAGAAGTTTACAGTATTGTTACAGTACAAAAGCTTTAATCGATGTTAGCATAGAGGGTCTGTATGGAGAATACTGGATGAGAGGTTTACCTGCTGTGATGGTGTGGACAGTGCTGTAATAAGTTTGGCCACAATGGGTTTGACTTTAGGGTCATTTTTGTCCAGGTGTTTGGCCAGAGACCCCATGAGAATCACTACACTCTGACGAACAGAGTCATAGCTTGCATCCTGCGGGGCGTTCTTCAAAAACTCCTCAAAGACTGGTAGCAGGGAGCTGACGTTATCCTGACACAAACAGCAGCTAAATCAGCTACAGAGCATGTCAGAATCATGAGAGCTGAGAGGAAAGAACAGAGGTACCTTTCCGTGGGTGTTCAGGGCTGCGAGCGCAGCATCCAGCATGCAGCGCCGCACCTCAGGGTGGCGATCGTTCAGAGCATCGGGAACAAAGAAGAGGAAAAGAGGGGTGACCTGAGATTCATCCAGGTACTGCGACAGCTTGTTCAGAGTCAGAGCGATGCCACACCTGATAAAAACATCATAAAAGGACAAGATATCAGACTGTATTATGTGTAAACACAATCAAATCTACATTCCTATTGCCCACAGCAACATTTACCTGGCCTCCCACTGGTCGGGCGGAGACTCAGAGATCACTCTGCCAAGCGCATCCAGCACAGGAGGGGGTCTCTTTAGAAGGAAATAGAACACATTTTAATTCCTGAGCTTAATTCTGTTTATCCAGTGAAAAAAAGTTTAAACAGCCTTACATAAAGCTTCTGGTGGTAAAGCTCCGTCAGCTGGCCGAGCACCGAGGCAGACTGCTCTCTGTACTGAGACACAGCAGTCGACAGGGCTTCTGCTGCGGCAGAACGAATGGCCTCCTCGTGGTGAGTGATGTCTCCGATCAGCAGAGAGCAAATCTCTGGGACCAACTCCAGATCAAGAGACTCCCAAAGCCTGAAGAGATCAAGACTGGTGAGCTACTGATACTACAACATTCATTTTACGATGAAAGAATTACATTCTGTGGCCCCATACTGTAATCGCAGTGAAAATTTCTAACCATATAATAGTAAAGTGAGTGATAAGACATGGTAAAAAAAGAATTAATGACTCAGAGAGCCATCAAGCCAGAAGAAAAAGTCAAGAGACAAAATTATACTGAACTTTGGCTAAAAAAAGCATTAACCATAAAAACTTATTCATATTACGTACTTCTCAGCCAAGATACGTCCTTCTGCTTCAACATCAAACCTGGCAACCCAGAGCCTGCGCAGCAGACTCATCCCGCTGGCCTCAGTGCTGTCTGTAGGCAGAGCGAACTCCATCTCCAACAGGCCCTGAGCACAAATACACCCGAGCATCAATGAGTGTCAGATTATACATTTACTCTGAAGAAATCTATCATTCTGAAGGATGTGTGATTATTCAGTTTTACAATCTGTGATTCCATTGTGATGATAAATTGTTTACATTACAGCAACCATGATATATTTTGTGTCTAATTGACAGCTATCAGACCAACAACTGTCCTGCCATAATACTCACTGATGAGAGTAAAAGGAATTACACTTGAATATTTGATTAATTGGTTTGGTTGTTTGTGTTTAAAAGCTTGCAGCAGTCTGGACAATAACTTGTTAATTGTGAAAAAGCAGCCATGGAAGTCGTTACAAAACCATTACCTTCATCACTTGATGTGTGGAAAAAAACCTGAGCAGCTTCTTTTTGTGTGGGTGTTCTAAAAATTGTAAAATTATTTTGTCACATTGCCTTGTTGTATGATGAGTTAAACATCTTGTAAATTAGATGAAAAATAAAAACATTTTTACCCATCTACAAAACAGTGTTTTTATTTTTTTTTCTTAGGGTCTAGATATTCATGTCTTTGTTTATATTACAATTATAAACCAGAGTTTATTTTTCAGATTTGGGTCCTTTAAGAAGTGGTTGTAAGAAAAGTACTGGTGACTATAGGTTTTAACTAGGAGTGCAATAAAACATGTATCTGTATTGAACCGTTTAATACAGTGCCCTAGGTTCAAAACACATTATGTATCATACACTACAGATTTTTAAATTTATTTTATCAGCTTGTCTTCTGAAGATGCTGTGTTGAAGGATCAGTGGATCTGTGTTCGACTACTCCACCTAGGCTGCATTGTCGAGCACATTCCACTGAGAAACTTGCTGTTTCAGCAACATTTAGTTTAAAAACTGTACTTTTGAGGTTAAACAAATGTTCATAATTAATTTTAATAAATTATAAGTTAAGCAAGGCGTGGAAATTTCTCTTTTTTGTATCGAAAAAATATCGAACCGTGAGACTAAAGTATCGAACCGAACCGAATCATGAATTTTCTGTATTGTAGCACCACTATTATTTACCTATAACAGTCTGTGTTCTATTAGACTATGTGACTCATCATTTGTCTTGGAACAAAAATTTCACATAAAATATCTTTTAGGCTGCTGTATGTTGTCATTTTAATTATAATTACATTAACTCAACAAAAACACGGCTGTTTTTTAAAATAAATAAATCACACAGATCTGTACTAAGGAATAAAACAGCAGCAAACTAACCTGCTGTTGGACACAGAAAACATGAAAAACGTAGATGAGTTAAATTGAACCCGAAACATCCTGTGTAGATTACATAAAATTCAGACTGTGATTTGAATTTTAATTTAATTTTATGATTTTAAATTGTTTGTTTGGTTAAAATTAAACTAAAAGGAAAAAAATTAAAAAAGCTAAAAATAATTGCCCTTTGGGAAAATAACCAAGATAAACTTCAATGGTTGACATATTTGTTCAGTCAGCCAACCCTTGATGACAGGTAAGTGAACATCAATGATTGATCCAAAGCTCACCCTAAGAGCAGCGTCCCGCACAGAGAAGCAGGGTGAAAGCAGAGCGTTGAGCAGGACGTCTATCTCTGGCTGCTCAGCTACTGTGCAGCCGTCTCCTCCTCCAGCACTGGAGCACAGAGTCGTCAGGCACTGAGAGGCCAGAACCTGAAACACAAAGGGTCTCACATCACAGGTCGAAGAAGCAGTTCTCTCATCCATGTGGCTCTTTCAGGCCACTTCAAGAGTGCACCATAAAGGCAAGAGAACAAAGAAGGGGAGTTAAAATCTAAATAAGTGAAATCATCCACAAAGATTAATTTTGTGAAAAGATCAAATCTTATTCAGCATCAGATCATTACAGTAATAACCATCTGTGAACTCTAGTTTACCTGGAGTCTTGGAGTGGCTGTAGAAATAACTCTGATCAGCAGCAGAAGCATATTTACACGTGGAAGTAGCTCTGGCCCGTCCTACAAAGAAAAACAGAAAATAAAGTATTTTACTATTAAATATTTATTTTCAGTTATTTCCTTCTTTTAAACAAAAATCTGGCAGAATTAAAAACCATTTCACAGATGAGTGAACAGCCAAACCTGCAGTTTGAGTGACTGATGTGTGAATAAACAAAGCAAATAAACCACTAGTGATGCTGAGGAATAACGTTTGTTTCTACCTCATCTATGGCAACATCCTCCATGTCTGTGTTAGCCCGAAGCTGGGAGTGGACATTGACCACTTGCAGAGCTCTGATCATCATGTTCTCCATCTCCTCAGTGCTGCCTGAAGACTCCCTGAGTGTGGCATTTAGCAGAGGGAAGCAGAAGGAGAAAGCAGGGGCAGACAGTGGAGCCACATCTGATGGAAAAATAAAACACAAAGAAACAAAAATAATTAATTGATAAGCGGCAATTTTCCTAAAAACCTGACATCTCTCTTGAATCATAAGTCTACGACATGAAGGGCTAATGTTTTACACAAAAATGTCACTAAATAAAAAAGTACAGTATTATTTTAACAATTCATTATGCCAGCTGTA
>JARVGW010000750.1:25399864-25412272 GCA_031762495.1 Anablepsoides rubrolineatus
TGGGGACCGGGCTTTGGTCCCCACAAGGAGCATCCGATCCCCACAAGGCTGCATTTTCCTGAAAAATTGTCCCCACCAAGTAGCAAAAAAAGGGGCACACACACACACAAGCCTCATTCATAAGACAGCTCAGTCCGGGACTAATACGTGTTCTGTCCTCCTCCGTGCATTCAGAAAAAACACGAAGGTGGAAAGGAGAGTAAAATGAGCCCCCATCTGAAGCCCCCCGAGCTGTAAGCAGAGTTAGTATCAGAGCCAGGACCGAGCCCTACAGACTCACTTGTGAAAAAGCATGGAAAAATGTCCCAGGTGTGTAAAAAAATAAATAAAAATAGGACTGAGATATGTGTACTATGATTTACACAATGCAGAAAATTCCAACTGAATCATGGAATTGACACAAAATGGAATCCTGTATAAAACATGGATCTTTTACTGTCTACTTATGTCAAAGTTGGGACCCCATATGTCTAGCCCTCCGGTGCATATGGTCACTACAGTGGACAGCTGTTTAAAAGTCATTGTTTCCTAAATGCAGTGGTTTCTATGGTGGAATTACATATCAGTCCTTAGAATGAAACAATTTTGAATATTAAATAATATTTAATATTTAATATACGGTTTCCATCCTAATAGCTATAGACAATCAGAATTAGCTCAAAACGGCCAGTTTGAATAAGAAGTTGTTGAGAGTGTGTGAAACTATGTTGAAGCATACAATGGAATATGTGCTCATGGATTTATAATAAAACTTAGATGGATTCATGCTTCAATTAAGTTCATACTGTTTTACGTTGAGTGCTTAACTGCACATAGTCCACTGTAGTGGACATTTCTGTACCTTCCTGAATAAATCAAATTTTTGAAAAAAAAATGACATTATTGTTTTTTTATGCTCTAAAAAAATGAAGACACATAAAAAACCTTGACTCAGGATTTCATAATTCATTCATCAAAGGGCTAGGGCCAGCCCTGGCCCCCACAACAAATACACACACACACAGTTTAACCAAATAAAGCAACAAAATCTGTCTGCATAAAAAATAATACAAGTTCTTCAATGCTATAGTTTAAAAATATCCAATGCAACATCATTCAGTGTCAAGCTTTTGGAGTTTTATCACTTTAAGCTCAATGAATAATCACGGCATTAAAATTTGAAATTTAAAACTTATGAATTTTGTTGTCTCTACTTGAACATTAAAATCCACAATTGATAATAATAATAATACAGGCAAACTGGACAAATAAAATCAAATTAAAACCTATCTTTTATATTTATATTTGATTATTAAATGCATTGATCAAAACACGGTTATGTCATAGTCTAGTTTCAAATTGAACAAATTTAAAATCAACAAAAGTAAACCTGTAGTAAACATCCTTCTACAGGTTCATCTGTTCAGACAGCTGGTGGAAAAAGTTCTGCCAGCTTCATGGCTTCATATTCTTATTGAAACTTGTTCTGAAAAACACAGTTTATTCACTTTAATGAACACTGTTCACTAACTTCTTCCTGACCCGACATGTTGGCACCTGTCAGTCAATCATCAAAGTACACGCCCCAAAACTAAAAATACACATTCTGATTCAGACTGTGGAATACTATTAGTCTGAACCAATCAGTGGCCACAGAGATGCATCTGTAATGAGTGATAGAAGTTATCAGCTCTGAACACACCGTTCATTAAAATACAATTTATTTGAATAACTTTGAGATTTACTCACCTTTTTAAACATACTGCTATTATTATGAACATAACTGTACATGTGAGGGAACCTGTGATTTAGTAATGACCTGATGAGGAATAAAGCCGGGCTGGTCTGTGCAGTGATTTTGCAGAATTGTCTTGTGAATCAGGCTTTAGGGGGCTCAGAGGGGCATCAGAGGCGGGCATATTTTACTTGCCTTTCTGCCTTCCTGTGTTTTCTGAATGCTCAGAGGAGGACAGAACATGCGTCAGTCTGAGCTTTCTTTTGACTGAAGCTTAGCATTCAGTCACTTTGTAACACATCTGAGTTGCATTGAGCCAAAATCAACCGATTTGAGCCACATTTACCTGCAGTGTGAACATAGTCTAAAAGAAAACAAGAAAAGCCTTGTTGTCAAGTGAAGTGAGTAAAATCAATATGTTTTTGTTATTTTAATGTGTAAAGATGTAAAAGAAATTAAAATATGTTTTAAAATATGAACTGAACATTAACTATATATATTTTTTTGGTGGGGAGGTTGTTTTTTGCTATCTCAGGGGTGGGCTTATGCTCGTAAAGTTTGAAAACCCCTGGTTTAAACCAGTCTGATTGTAAGTTCTTTTGGTCCATCTTGAATAAAATGTTTCTGTGTAAATATATTGATAAAAAAGATGGTCTGTTGTTTCAATGTTTGATTCAGAAAAAATACAGTTGTTAGGGTCAATATTAAATCTCATTTTTTTGCATTTCATTGGATGGATACATTTTAAAATGGACTTATTTACCTTTTGGACTTAGAGGAAATTTGAGGTATTAGGTCCTCCATTTTTAACCAGTTTCACTGAATTTCTTAATAATTTAATTTCTATTTAAACATATTGGGTGTAGATTATTATTCAGATGATGATGTACAATTTTGTTTGGTATTTCTTTGTTAAAGTCCTGTTTGATGATATAGAGTGTTGGTAAGTTAAATGCAGGTACATTTTCAAAATCAATATTTTGTATAAATTGTTACTGGTTTAGGAATTGCTTTGGATATTTTATTAAACTCAATGTTTTTGCAAGTAATATTATAAAAAGAACAGAAGTTTTCAAATGACAGCCACTGACCATATTATCCATGAGGTAAGGGAGGGAGCTGTCCTTGATTTGCTCTTTGTCTATAATTTTTTGCATAAAGAGACCTCTGGAGCTGTCTTGATTTTTGTCTTGAGGGTCAAGGAACGTTCAGGACAGTCAGGTGAAATCCTTGGTCCCAGATGTAAACAGTTGAGGCCAAGTCAGTTGATCGTCTAAAATTATAATGTTTAATATCTCAAATTATAGCAGCACAAACAAAAATTTCAGTGGCACAAACCTGCACAAACGAAGCACTGGTAGGAGTGAGCTGGGGGCATATTGACATGTATTTTTTATTTTTTTTATTTATATATTTTGCTTGGGAAAAACAAGAAAAGCACAAAATGTTTTACACTGTTTGGAATAAAAAGGGTGCAGAGTGAAGAAAAATATCCAATCCTAATAAATTAATTATCTAACAGAATTTAACAAAGTTTAAAAGCATCAGATGTTATTTTACAAGAGATAAGATCAAGCTTTAATTGTCACAGACCATAGATGTCATCATTTCGGGTCAATGAATGTGAGTCAGCGGTGCTGAAATCTGTTGTCACAGACGTAAACAATTCAGGTCATGTCAGGTGATCGTCTGAAATCATAACGTGTAATATCTCATAAATTATAGCAGCACAAACAAAGCACCAACCACTCTGCCTGTTTGCCTGGGTTTTTTATGTGTGTGGGGTGTCAGCTTTACTTAGCTGTAAAAGTTAGAAATTCTCAGCATTCCAGTCTTAACTTTCACTCTAAGAAGTTTGATAAATACAGGCCCAGGTGCTTCCAAGCATAAGACTCATTCAAACCAAAAACAACTGCTAATTTCACAGATGGTTTGATGAGCTCATTCAAGAAATATCAAAATATGTTGGCAAGATTTATTATTGCTACGACAAGAATGCAAAATGTGAAGCAATAGTTTGTTTTAGTGTGTGTGTGTGTGTCTCTTTCTGTTAGCAAAACCTTTTGGTGTCAACTGTTAAAGTCAACACAGTCTATATGAAACCAGTGAATAGATTAAAATTAATTCTCTTAGCTGATTACTTACTTTTGGACTAATTCCAGATTAAATTGGTTACCACAGGTAAGAAAACCCCAAAAAGCCAGCATTTTGGACAGTCAAATATTTGAAGAAAACAGCCCCCTCAGGGCTTAACTGAGTGCTGTGTGCAGCAGGATCAGTCATTGTGAGCTTTATGCCTATATATGGGCATAGAGCTTCCTGCGGACCCAGTTCGGCACCGTCGCTTGGAGCGCGAGGGCGTGCTTCTGAAGCAGGGGCAAACGTGAACGCGCGTTCCTTTCATAGCATCTGCAGCACGTCATGGCAGTCAGCTTTCTTCTCAAAAGTTGGGCAAAAACAAAACAAAAGCTAAACAATTAAAAAAAGGTAATGAATGAGGGAGGGAGAATTTCTTTCTGGCCTAACCGCTGCAACCTGAACATTTAGCTTCCTCCCAAATTTATTAACCAAACTGAAAGAAAAGTTAGTTTTTTAGTTGTTTCACCGACTCCACTCAGTGGGTAACCAGCCTGATAAAATCCTGTTGGCTTGAGCTGGGGGAGGGGGTGCAAAACTTTAATCAAATCCAGCAGGCCTTGTTGACATGAAAGAGGGGAAAAATAAACAATAATTGTTGATTTTATTTTTTTACGTTTCAGTGCAAAAAAGGACAACTCATGACTTTTTTTAATGACTAAAGTTTTGTCATTTTCTCTGATAATGCAGTGAGAATGCTGGGTACTGATGACATTCCTAAATTATAATGAAAATAAAGCTAAAATTACAAAATGAAATTATAACAAAGCTAAAATCAACTCAACAACAGCTAAAAGCTAAGACCAGAAACAGATAGTTAAAACCTATTTAAACAAACAAAACTATAAAAAATAAAAATAATTTCAAAGATTTGAAGAGCTTTGCATGCATTTGAATGAGAACAAAAATCTATTGATAGTTAAATTACTGTACAAAGTCTAAACAATAGAAATAAAAAAAGAAAGTAAAAGTCCTGAAGAGTTTGAACAGTGCAGTAGTTCTGGTCTCAGTAACAGATGGAAGCAGCAGTGTGACTGCTGACTCTGGATCAGTCTGAGGCAGCCTGATGGACGGGCTGTGGTAGAGCAGCTCTTTTTCACTGGACAATGCAATTATTTCAGCTCTGTTGATCAGGAATGTCAGATTTCACAGGCCGCTGCTCTTTTCCAAACATCCAACTGCAGCACCTCTGCCTTCGGTCTTTTCCCACCCTGAGCCTGCAGCTTGATCACACCGGACCACATCTTCACATTTCCAAATGGATCTGCTGCTCTTCTTGTTTTTGACATTATGAGCCTGTCTGTGGCTCTGTCTGTTAGCAATTCTTTTTCTGAAATATTTGAATGTAAAACTGTAGAAAAATAAATAAACAAAATGACCACATCTAGAAATAATCTACTTTTGTAGTCAACCCATTTCAAGATGGCTGCTTAAAATACACAATCCTATAACTCAGCTGGTTTTACAGACATTGATGTAAAACTGAGTGTGAGTCAGTAGCCTGTTAGCATTAACTGTTTGTGTGTTAGCAAAATATCTCATGAACCACCAGGCATTAGTTAATGATGTCTGTCTGTCACAGCTAGTCAACATCAGACAACACAATAACTTAGTCAGTTTCACACATATTGAGCTAAATTTTCACAATGTCATTAACAACATTTAGTAACATGATTAGTATCATTCTTAACATTTAACCTAATTGGGTTTGTTCTTGTTTGTTTCTTAACAAATGTCAGTCTAAAGTGTGATGTTTATTCCTTTAAAGAATGCCAGGCTCTTTCTTCTGTTTTCACTCAAACTGGTTGAAATGTTTGGAGTGCAGCTGATGTTTCTCTCCATGGTGTTCAGTACAGAGGCAGACGTTTGGACACCTTCTCATTCAAAAAGTTTTATTTATTTTTATGACTATGAAGATTGTAGATTCACACTGAAGGCATCAAAACTATGAATGAACACCTGTGGAATTATATACTTAACAAAAAAGTGTGAAACAACTGAAAATATGTTTTATATTCTAGGTTCTTCAAAGTAGCCACTGTTTGCTTTAATCACTACTTCACACACTCTTGGCATTCTCTTGATGAGCTTCAACAGGTAGTCACCTGAAATGGTCTTCCAACAGTCTTGAAGGAGTTCCCAGAGATGCTTGTTGGCCCTTTTGTCTTCACTCTGCGGTCCAGCTCACCCCAAACCATCTTGACTGGGTTCAGGTCTGGTGGTCATCTGGCGCAGCCCCCATCACTCTCCTTGGTCAAATAGCTCTAACACAGCCTGGAGGTGTGTTTGGGGTCATTGTCCTGTTGAAAGATAAATGATGGTCCAACTAAACACAAACCGGATGGAATAGCATGCTGCTGCAGGATGCTGTGGCCATGCTGGTTCAGTATGCCTTCAATTTTGAATAAATCTCCAACAGTGTCACCAGCAAAGCACCCCCACACCATCACACCTCCTCCTCCATGCTTCACAGTGGGAACCAGGCATGTAGAGTCCATCCGTTCACCTTTTCTATGTTAACCAAAGACACGGTGGTTGGAACCAAAGATCTAGACTCATCAGACCAAAGCACAGATTTTCCACTAGTCTAATGTCTATTCCTTGTGTTCTTTAGCCCTTTAGCCTTTAAACAAGTCTCTTCTGCTTGCTGCCTGTCGTTAGCAGTGATTTATAGCAGCTATTTAACCATGAAGGCCTGATTCACACAGTTAACATGTATGCTGCTAGAACTCTGTGTGGCATTGACCTGTTCTCTGATCTGAGCTGCTGTTAACCTGTCATTTCTGAGGCTGCTGACTCAGATGAACTTATCTTCTGCAGCAGAGGTGACTCTTGGTCTTCCTTTCCTATGGTGGTCCTCATGTGAGCTAGTTTCTTTGTAGCACTTGATGGTTTTTGCGATTGCACTTGGGGACACTTTCAAAGTTTTCCCAATTTTTCCGACTGACTGACCTTCATTTCTTAAAGTATTGATGGCCACTCGTTTTTCTTTACTTAGCTGCTTTTTTCTTGCCATAATACAAATTCTAACAGTCTATTCAGTAGGACTATCAGCTGTGTAGCTACTGTATCCACCTTATAAGGCAAGAAATCCCACTTATTAAACCTGACAGGGCACAGCTGTGAAGTGAAAACCATTTCAGGTGACTACGTCTTGAAGCTCATCAAGAGAATGCCAAGAGTGTGTGAAGTAGTGATTAAAGCAAACAGTGGCTACTTTGAAGAACCTAGAATATAAAACATATTTTCAGTTGTTTCACACTTTTTTGTTAAGTATATAATTCCACATGTGTTCATTCATAGTTTTGATGCCTTCATTGTGAATTTAATTTTCATGAAAATAAAGGAAACTCTTTGAATGAGAAGGTGTGTCTAAACTTTTGTTCTGTACTGTATGTGACTGTGTGATAAAGATAATACAGCTGAAGATGCTGGTTCCTCAAAACCATCTCAACAGTAAATGGCGGGCAATGACAAATTTGTGAATGGAGAAGAAAAATTGTGTTCATTGTTAAAATTAAACCACACAATGACGTCAGCTCTGCATCCTCCAATCCAGAGAGTAATGGGACACATCTTGCACCAATCAGAAGAGAGACCACAGCAGAGAACAGCCAATCACAAGCTGGTATGCAAATAAGGAATTTATCTCGGCAGGAGCTGAATGTCAACTAGTCAAAGATGGAGTCCAGAGCTGGAAGGCCGTGAGGGTGTCAGTGACCGGAACACCGCTTCCCTGGAACCGAACCGCCTCAACCCGTCTCAGCGGCTCGCGCCACCGGACTGCGCGCTGAAGGGCGATGGACCGGACCGAACCGAACCGAACCGGACGGCTTTTATTTTTAAATCAATTCGCCAACGTGCTTGTGCTTCTGGAGCTGGAGGGTATGGACCGGCCCTACCAGCTATCTTTCAGCGGAGCCTGTGTACCCGCGCGGGGCGGACACACAAAGCGACTGCTGGACAGCCGTGGGTGGTCGTGGATGTGACGGGCTGCGTGGAGCTTTCACAAGCCCTGAGCTCTGTGTGTCCATTCTGTGTGTGTGTGTGTGTGTGTGTGTGTCTGTGTGCGCGCGCGCGCGAGAAAGCAAGCGCGTACACATTTGTGAGGGATGAAATATAAGCGTGCGCGTTTATATGCTGATAGCTTTACTGATTGACAGGTAGGTGCTGTGCAACTAACCTATTCTCTTTAGAGAAAGAAGTGTTTTTTCCGTTTTCTTTCTTTCTTTTTTTATTTGTAATGTAACATGTGAGTCCTTATTTGATGATTTAATTTGTTAATTCAATTTTCTGTGTGGTTGTGTGTGAAAGTAGGCTACTAATATCTCCAGAAATCCTTTAAAAACTTTATATATTTTATAGAAAGAGCAGTGACCCTAAAGACATCACCATTTGTCTAAATACTGTCAAATTTATTTTGTCCTCATTTTTTTTGGCTTTTGTATTTATCACCATGATTTATTTATTGGAGTGCTTATTGATAAAATCAAATCCAATGAAATACTGCACAAATCAAAATAAATTCTGCACAAATCAAAATAAATTCTGCACAAATCAAAATAAATTCTGCACAAATCAAATTTAAATTATGCACAAATCAAAATAAATTCTGCACAATTTTAAATAGAAACTGCACAGATCAAAATTAATTCTGCACAAATCAAAATACATTCAAAAAATAAAAAGTAAACATTGGCATCTACTTAATTGAATTGAATTGAGTAAATGCACCACAATTACTTTACATTCACTTACAAAGTAAGTGAAAAAATTGCTTTGGATTTACTCAATTCACTTGAGTAGAACCTGTTAATCATAATTTCAGTAAATCCAACACAAACATTTTGATTTTTGCACAAATCAAAATAGATACTGCACATAGTAATAGTAATGTAAACTGAAACAGTTTAATGCATTGACTGGTGCTTATTACCATTTCTTTGAGTACACCTTAACAATAAAAATTCATTTCAAAGAAAGAGAAGTGATCCTAAATCATTATTTTACTAGATACAAAAAAATAATTTTTTGTACTTTTAGAATATAGAAAGCATATTAATGATAACCAGGAAATCCTCATTCATTTCCAAAGGATTAAATTATGTGGCCTGAAAAAAAGATTTAAAAAAGTTGAAATAAAACCAGTAAGTTTTATTTAGCCTATTCAAGGTAAAAAAAAAAAAAATCAGATTTGTACATTTTTGCTCAGTATTCTATTCTAGTCTATAGTTGCACATATGGTTTGCCTTGCTGTAAATGTGGCTTTTTTCCGGTTAGAATAGCCATAAGTGTAATCTGTTGGAGAGAGGCTACTGTCCTAATGGTGATACTGAGGAGAACATTCAGACTGAACAGCCTTTAGTGTTGTCTCTGTTGTAGTTTGGATGACATGGACTGTTTTTGTTTGTATGATTTTGTTCTGGTCTGTAAAATGGTCCTATGATGAACCTGCAGAGAAAAATAAGCTCCTAGTTCATTGGAAATAACATGACCCAACTCTTTGCTCTTCCACACGTACCCCACCCCTTGGTTTCCTAGAGTTTCACATTGCCACTTTGGCTAAAAGGACCAGAATAGCAGCCGTTAAATGAAAGTTTCTGGTGTTGTATCACGGAATGTGCTCTTTGCCCTATATATGTTTTCTCCACCCTCACTTCCTCCCAGCAGAACCATGTTCACTGCTTGTTTTTAGAGACGATGCAGTCCACTGAGCTGTTTGTCCTTTTTTTTATATATCAGAGTTCACTATGTTTCCATTGGGCCTCTACACTGCACCACAACCACACTTGAGGCTTTTCTAAGTCTGTTTTTAACTGTTCATGGCTGTTGCTCTGTTTGCAACATGTTGGTGATGGATAGTTATATTAAGCTCACATGGAGGCTGCAGCCTCTGCCACTGGCTCCACTGTTTGGTGAGGATGAAAGTGACAGCTTTAATGCTCTGTTTCTCAATAGACTTGGATGTGTTGAAAAATAACCATGTTGTCTGAAGCCCTTTTTCTGTTGTACTACTGTGAAATCAGATGAGCAGTGCAATATTAAAAGGGCATTGGCTTGCACACACTACCACCATGCCACCCCCCTTTCTCAAGTTCCCATCCTCTTTCTCAGTTACTGTATTCACAAATATTCTTCCAACATGACGAGATGGTGTAGACTTTAGATCTGTGTTGGACCAAAGGCTCAGACTGCTAATGGAAATTGGTAGTGGAATGCGCTGGTTGTGTTTGTGAGTGAAGCAACTTGCAGAGGTCAGCTGCTTTGACAATGTTGCACTACTGTACCATCTACTAAAGCAGTGCAATAATATTGTCATAGCATTCGGCCTTTGGCCTGCGCTACAGCAGCTGGAGGGCAGATGAAGGTGAAACAGTGAAAAACAGCCAATTCTTTTTTTAATTGTAAGATGCCTTCAACCCGTAGCTCCCAACTCACACAAAGATGCCAGTCATGATGTCCAACATAGCTTTAAAAAAAAAAATATTTAGACAAGTTGGTTACAAATGTCTAAAAAAAATGTATATTTTAGTTATTTATATGTACGTATGAGTGTCATTTGTTTTTATTTTTTTTATTACGTTTTATGATGCAACCAACATTTTTCCACCAAAAAACATTTTTATTTTATGGTAGATTTGCAAAATGTAACAGATAAATTGTAAAATAGCCACAGTTTTGTCAGATTATTTTTTACATACAAAAACACATTAAAAACTGCTTTAGTTTAGCAGAATATTTGATCTTTTTTTTTTTAAAAGTAGTTTACTTAAAAATATGCCTGTAACTCGTATATAAATAAAAATCCCTGCATATATATATATAGTGTTGTAACGCATGAGTTTCTATAGAAACACATATTTACATACACATACACACTCATGCTGACAAAAACTTATGATTGTTTTTATCTAACATGTAATTGAGTAATATGGCTTTATTATTTTGACTGGTATTTGCAGTTTATTAAGTTTTAAGTTAAAAAATTTACAAAACTCATCAGTCCATTGAAAACTGTGAAAAGTTATATTTTTTCTAAATTTTAAATTAAGTGTAAAGGCATTCAAAAGGAAACCATTTTTAATCTTAAACTGAGTTTTTAGTGTGTCATGCTGAACTGTAAAAATTCAATAAAGCTTAACAAGTAAAAAATTAGCCTGGAATCACTAAGTCAGTGAAATGGTAGCATGTAATTTGTTTTGGAAACTGAGGAAACTCTGAACTTTGTTACTGTAACCTCCACTGGTTCTAACAGTTCATCTCTGCACCATTATCATGCTGTATTTTACCCTGTAGGATAGAGGCTACCTGGACCACACCTCCTAAAAAAAGAACATCATGTTCATAGAACTGTACAGGTTGTCTAGGTTTGCTCTGCAGATCCTGTGTCAGATTCAATAAGTTCTAAAGTCAATCTACCAAACTTTACTCACATTTGTTTCAGGCCATGTAATGTAATGCTACATGCTGACCCAAAGTATGAAACAATTTGTAGTCAAAACTGCATGAAATGTAATCGTAAGACTTCTTTGTCCTCTTTTAGTTATCAGGATTTAACTTGTGATGGAATTAGAAATAACCGTGGCATCAGACATGAAATGAAAACATAGTTTAACCATAAAAATTATAGTTTTGGTAAGTCTATTTACATCATAAACTGTACATTTATGTGTCATTATTCTGTGGAAGCTGTTATATTGTTTTAAGTTAAATGAAAGAATACTTTTGGAATGTGAAGGTTTATGTAAAAAACATCTCAAATATTTTTGATCCTACTATGCTGGCCATTTCCAATATAATGACACTTGTGGATTTTTTTTTACTCAAACCATAAAATCCAGTCATTTTTAGTTTTATATAAAAAGGGTGTGTTTGCATTTTAATATGCTAAAAACACAGGACAAAATGTATATAATAAAAAATGTCTTATAAAATGTATAGGTAGATTGTAATTACACAGAATAAAGCTGCATTCTGTGTGAATGTGTACAGCACTGGAACACCCCCCCCCCCCCCCCCACCGTGTTCCAGTCAGTTTTTCTAAGCGTAATCTGAGTGTGCAGGCTTGAAGAAGTCACCGCATGGGTGGGAAAATTAGGGAAAGTTTCCTTTTGGGACAGGTCATATGGGGGATGGGACTCTTTACAAGGAATGTGGAGGGCAGAATGCTAAGGGAGGACGGGGGGAGTGTTACAGGGTTAGGGCTCATCGTTCTCAGTTGCCACACTTGTGCGTGTTTGCATTGGACACCATAGCATCATATTTAGCCACTGTTTTAAAGTGTCTGTGTAGTTTGGGCATTTTTGTGAGGAAAAGTGTTGTAGTGAGACTGAGAGGCTGTCTTCTTAAAGGTCCTGTCACACTAACAGTTTTGACAACTTATGCCAAGTTAGGAAAAGTTTGTCCAACTCTAAACTAAAGGATGGAGTTTTAAAGAAACCTACCGGAAGCGTCTTTTGAACCTGTAAATACTGTAATCATGGGCGGAAATCCCGGGGGGGTCGGGGGGGTCCTGACCCCCCCAATATTTGAAAACCCTAAATTGGACCCCCCCAATA
>JARVGW010000750.1:25440862-25455769 GCA_031762495.1 Anablepsoides rubrolineatus
ATTACTGGATGTTCGGCCCCTCAGCTGTTGCCCTGCAGTAACTGTGGCCCCCGGAGCAATTTAGTTGAATAGCCCTGGTCTATATGCAAGTGAGCACACCCTTCCCTCTACCAGTGGATGTTGGCAGAGAAGACTGCATTAGTCTTGGCATCATTTGAAAAGGTCACAAGGGCAATGAGTGCAGCGACAGCAACATGTGCTGATGGGATACCTGCCATCACAGTTCTGAAGCGTGCTCTTTCTCGAGATGAGGAGAATGACACAGGAATCCAGACCATGAAGCACACTCTTCTGGAGGCTGTAAATAGATGCCTCTCGCATATTGAGACAGAGCCACTCTACTACATTGACACTTTAGTGGATCCAAGATACAAAGACAGGTAAATCCTTATTCTTATGTTGCCAGAATAATAATATAAATTTTATTGTGATAATCATTTTAGTTATTCTTTATAGGTTTTTTACAAGTCCAGCCAACCAGATGCGTGCCAAAGACTCCCTCTTTGAGATTGTGGAGAAGGTCAACAGAGCCAGCAGCGACACGCTAAATGATGAGCCAGTGAGAAAGGTCCCACGTGAAAGCCCAACAACAGCAAGCAGCAAACTAGGAAGCATCTTTGATGAGATTTTGGAAGAGAATGAAGTTGAAACCAGATCTGCTATCTCCGCTTCAGCTGTCACTGAGGTGCAGAACTACCTCTCAGAACAAATTATTTCCAGGTCAGTCAGTCCACTAGATTACTGGAGGATCCGTGCTACACACAGTCCCTCACTGGCTGCTGTTGCAGTCAGGTTTCTCTGAGCTCCATGCACAAGTGTGGACAGTGAGAGATTTCAGTGCTACCTCAAACATAATGGACGAGAAGCGTAATCGTTTATCTGCTGAGTGGACAGAGAAGCTTTTCTTTATCAAGAAAAACTTTCACTTTATTAGTGAGGATTAAACAGCAGGTTCTCACTTAGTCCTGTTAACTCAAATAGAATGCAAGACAAGGTTTTACAGTTTTTCCAAACAGCAATGTATTGTTCTGTGTTTTGCACTCTTTGCACTCTCTTTTCTTTTTTGTTGTTGTTGTGAGAAGTTCAGAACCAGCACTTTTGTTTGAAAAAAGCAACTTGGTTATTTATTTTTAAAGGATTATTTTAAGTTGAGTTATGTAGATCATGATTATGTAAATTTACCACCAATACATATTCCTATGTGATTGTTTAAGAACCCACTTAAAGCGTACAAGTTGCATTCAAGTTCAAATTAGCTGTAACAGAATGTAGAGCCTTATAGTGTTTTATTTTTTCTATTCCTGCTACAGTTTAGGAAGTTCACTGGCAACACTTACAATGAAAAAGTGAGAAAATGTTTTATTGTTATAATGAATGTTGAGCTCAGATAGCTACAAGATTATTTTTCTTCTTAATCTGTAACTTTGTTCTTATGTCATACTCATGGAGTAAGTTTGTTACAAATGCCAAGCCATTTTGTTGGTCAGGTTATAAAGCAAAATAAAAACTGTAAAGTAATACTGATTGCACTTTTTTAATGCTTTGAAAATAAAGCTATCTGATCGGTATCGAAAAAAGTAATCATTAAAAAAAATTGGATTGTATCGGGAGCCAAAAAAATCTGGATCTGGACATCGCTACTAGAGATGCACCGATCCGATAAAAATATTTGTATCTGTCCCAATATTTAACAAATTTCTAGATCAGGTATCGTGACAATAGACCCAATCCATAGAGGTAAAGACCTGATACAGGTTATTTCTATTCTGAGCTCTGCGAGTGATGTTATGTCATGCGCCCGCAACACTCAGTGCAGCGGCACACGCCGTTTTCAAAATGGAGCGAGCGAAAGGATCATCCATCTGGAGCTTTTTTACTTTACCTCACCCAACACATCTGACAGCTACGTGCAATATTTGCGGAGTGATTGTTCCAAGGGGCGGAAGTAAAGCTTCAAGCTACAACAAAACGAGCTTAATAAAGCATCTACAGCAATTTCACCCAAAAGAGAACACAGAGTTTGTTGAACGGAGTCAACAAAAAGGAGGCGACATGAAGCAGCTAACTTTGAAAGAGATTTTTATTGCATATTTTTATTAAATATTTTATTGAACAGAGTAATAAAGAGAACTTTATTGTCATGGATGTACAGCCGCTGTTCAGTAGTTGGAGATAAGGGATTCCGGCTGCTAACTAACCAGCTGGAGCCATGCTACAACATGGTGAGCAGAAAATATTTGTCAGAAACGGCTCTACCTGAACTGCACGGTAAAGTGTGCAAACGCATATTAGAGGAGATAAAAGATGTCAAAGCCATAAGTTTCACAACAGACATCTGAGCTCTGACATCTCCCCCGTGTCACTTAGTTTAACAGTGCACAGGCTGGATCAGAGTTTTGTGCCACACAGCGCAATTATAACATAATAAATGTATTAATTCCTACAAAGCCCGCACCCAAAATGTCAGAATAAACATACATGTGACAAAATTTCAAGTGAATATCATCAACTTGTGTTTACTATGCATGTTCAAGATCATAAATATAAAAGGTTTTGAAAAAAATATCATTAGGGTGTACAGAGGGAAAAAGTTCCTGCGATTCAGTTTAGGTGAATTTTAGTATTTTTTTGTGTTTACTCCAGTTGTTATGCATCAAACATGATCTAATTATAGGAATATTTTTCTCAATCAATTACCCATGAAAAGACAAAAATAAAATGTGGTGAATGGTGTCCATCTCAGATGTATAGTTTAGGAGCTATGTTGATTTAAAGTTTTCATTTTTTACAATGGAAAATCATAGTCAGCCATTAAAGATGGTTAATAAAAACATGGGACAATAATTAGCTCTGGGGCCATCACAATCTATTTACTGGACACCTTAAGGATTACAAAAAGCTATGTTAAAAATATATCTTTCAGGTGCATGTGACCCCCACCTTCCTACTAGAATATTTAGAATTATTAAAGCAATAAAAGTGCTGAATACTAAACTGGAAAACCATTTTATAGACAGATAATTTAGAAAACTTTTTCTTTAGTTTCTTATTTGAACAAATCATAACATGATTAGGATGCTCAGAAAAAATAGCCTCCCTGATATTGTCCTGAAAACTCAAACAGATTTTCAGTAAATTGTAACTAGTGATACAATATAATCTGGCTTAAGTAAACAAAATTCAGGTAAGTGTTGCTTGTTGAATAAGCCTTTTTAAAGTTTTTAGTTGTATATGACCAAGATATTGGATTAATATTTTCAACTGACTAATGTTTCAAGAATAAAAAGCTTCTTTCAAACTAGTTTTGTCTTCATTTAAGAACACTAACTGAAATTGTCCTAAAGCTACTTTTGGCCCTCAGGCCATGAATTGTCCATGTTTGGTCTAAAGGTTTTCAATCAGAAGCTCAAAAACACAGATATGTTAAGTGTTGAATACAAAGCAGCTTCTCTTCTACTTTCTTTTGAACACCTAGAGTCACGATGAGCCACTAAAAATCCTCCAAAACCAATTTAAGCAAGAACAGAGCTTTAGGAGAAATGTTATGTTATAGTCATTTATATATATTTTTTCTTTTTGATAAATAGCAAACTATGAGTTAGGGGATCAATTTCTGATACATAGATCAACATATTATTCATTACTCAAATAGAAATGATATTTTTTTCCTGTTCAGAAAATGAAATAAGGAAAACAGTTAACTCTTTTAGGTCATAATAAGACATAATACATCTTCTCATGCATTCTGTAACTTATAAGTTATGTTATTATAGAGAAAACACACGGTAAATAGTTCCTTATTTGACTCCAGTACAACAACTGTAAAACACACACAATGAACTCAGAGGAAAGCTGCAACTCTTATTTTTAATTTAAAACATTAAACATTAAAACGCAAGTAGATGATTATAAGGAAATAAGGACCAGGAAGTAAGAAAAGTAAAAACGAATAAGCCTGACTTAGTTTACTGGGATGATTTTTAAACTAGATTTTACCCGGATTCATCTTTACTTCTGCCAGAAGAAACATCAACACAAACAGTTTGCCTTTGGAGCAATGCCATGAAGAAAGATAATCAATAAAACACAGAGTCCTTGCTGTTTATGACTGCCGAAGTTAGTAATGTAAGTATTTAAGAAAGTATTTAAAATTATCGCATCTGCATTAACTGCATTTAAATGTGATTATTTAACACTTACCTCCATTGAATAGGTGTTTCCAGCAGTAGTTTTAATGAACTAACAAAGCTAAACCTGACGGCTGCTTCAGTAGTTTCGCTTTCAGGTTGTTTTTATTTTTAGTCACGTGCTGACCCCTGGCGGCGACAGTAGGAAAAACACTTCCTGTTGATTTTTTTATTCTGGACTGCACTACTTAGTACTTCCAGCAGAGGCTGCTGCAGCTCCACACCTTTCTACAACTTGCTTTCAGCTTAAATTATGCTTTCAGCTGACATGTGTGAGCCCAGTGATGGAAGGAGGTATTTATTTAGACCTTTTAGTTCAGTGAAAGGGGAAAAAAAGCATTCAAGTGGAAGTTCTATGTTTCAACCCTTAAATCAACAAAGGAAGGACATGTTGGATAAAATTGATTAAAATATCAAAGAAAAAACAAATATTTATGCTAAAATAGCTCTGATATTGACATGTTACTTATGTTGTACTGATGAGTCAATTTTGTTGCCCAGAATAATATAAAATAATGCACATTATATTTATACTCTGTAAGCACAGAACAACTGCTTTAGTATATGTTTCATCTACAGCACAAAAATTTATATCATGTTATGATAAGAAACAACAGACTTGTTGAGTACATGTTAGGAGATATTTTGCTAACAAACAAAAAGCGTTAACTCCAACAGTTAAAGCTAGAGTTTTTTTTGTTTTTTTTTTATTGTACACAGAGAGTAGGAGTATAGCAAATAACCCTCACCAAATAGCACATCTATACAAGTGATTATCAATCATTCAAAAAAAATATTTATATAGCACTTTACACACCCCAAGGCAACCAAAGTGTTGTACAGCAAAATAAAAATATAGCAATATAAAACATGCAAACAATCACCACTTCCAAATTAAAACAGAGAGAGAGAGAGAGAGAGAGAGAGAGAGAGAGAGAGAGAGAGAGAGAGAGAGAGAGAGAGAGACTGAACACAGCTGAGAAGGCTCTGACCCCTTTAGCTGTGTCCTTGGAACCACCAAGAGCATCTGAGCTTCAGATTTCAGAGCTCTACCTGGAGGATAACTGTGTAGCAGCTCAGAAAGGTAACCAGGTACCAGACCATTTAAACATTTAAAAATCAAGAGGAAAACTTTAAAAACAATCCTAAAAGAAACAGGCAGTGAAGAGAGTACAATACTGAGGTAATGTGCTCACATTGTCTAGTCCCCATTTAAAAATGAGCAGCTGAATTTTGAACCAGCTGAAGATGGTGGAGCAGAGACTGGTCAATCCCACTGTGAAGGGAGTTGCAATAATCCAGTCTGCAGAAAATAAAAGCATGAATAACCCTCTCAATGGTATCAAGGGGAAGATAACACTCGACCATGCTGATAAGCCTTAAATGATAAAACTAGACCAAACCACTGCACTAACCTGTCTGTCAAATTTGAGGTTATTGTCTAAAATAACCCCAAGATTCTTAATATTCTTAATAAAATGACAATCTGAGTCCAAGGAGCCAACAGCACTGTTGGATCCTACTAGTAGGAGTATTTTAATTTCGACAAAGAAAGTTTAGCTCCACTCATCTTTTAACATATTTTTAAAAATTCTGCAGATTCTCCATACACTGAGGTCCACCAGATCTTAAAGTAAAATAAATCTGTATGTCATCTGCATAAAAATAAAATGACACCTTATATTTCTTAAAAAATGGACCCCAGTTGAAGCAAATAAAGAGAAAATAAAATGAGGCCCAGTAGGGAGCCTTGAGGTACCTCACAATTAAGAGGAGCTCCTGTGGAAGATAATTTGGACAGAAACACTCCTTTGAGACAAGTAGAACTCAAACCATTTAAGAGTTGTTCCTTGATCCATTGTGTCAAAAGCAGCAGTGAGATCAAGAAGAATTAAAAGAGCTGAAGCACCAGAATCAACAGTTAAAAGCGAATCATTGCACACCCTGAGAAGAGCTGTTTCAGTACCTAAAATCAGACCGAACCTTCTCATAAATTCCATTCAGCTCTAAGTCATCCTGTAGCTGCAGATAAAACACCTTCTCTCAAATTTTTGAAAGGCAGCTTTGAATCTGGCCTAAAGTTTGAAAGAACATTAGGGTCCAATTATTATTTTTTTAGAAGAGGTTGAACGACGACATGTTTAAAAGCCAGCTGGAAGGGAAGTGAAGGGAACTGTTAACAAAACCTGCAACCCATGAGCCAACAGTACTAAAGACCTTTTTTAGAAGTCTGGAGGGGATAATGTCACCTGGACTGAATAAAGGCCTCAAGTATTGAACTAATTCAGAGATCTGAGGAATAATCAGGTTCAAAATATTCTAAAACAGCAGGAGATAAATGCAAGATAACAGGATTAGGGTTGTGTAAAGGTAAAAACCTGACAAAACTTACTTTGTCAATAACATATTTTAAAAACCTTTAACAAAGTGAAACAGAAGGAGTCAAGAAGAATCATAATGAATTAAAAGAGAGTTTAGAGAATTAAAAATAATTTGAGTCTTGCTAATATTTTCAGACACAAAATTAGAAATAAAATGAGTCTTTGCATTTTTGACAGCAGCCTGATACTTAGTAAAACAATCTTTTAACAACTCCAAGGAAATATGAAGCCAATCTTCTTTCTGCGAGTGTCATCATTGAGCCAAGGGCTCTGTGGCTAGTTTAGCGTGTTTAGATTTAAAAGAAGCAATAACATCTAAAATATTAGAACAAACAGAATTAAAACCACCCAGGAGCTGATCAACATTATCAAACTGGCGAATCTCCAAAAAGAGAAGCTCATAGTCAGTAAAAGCAGCTTTAAAAGCTTTGAGGCTGTCTGTGCTATTTTAGAACTGAATAGAATTATCTTTACTGTCATATACAGAGTCTACAGCGAGATATAGGTGCGACTCCCTTTTGGTGCAAGACAAATATAAATAAAATGTAAAAGTCTAGAATATATATAAAAAAGTATATCACGTATATGTGAATAATAAGGAATGTAATGTTCAAGTACAAAATATAAATACTTCACATTGTTGAGATAGTTTTGCTCAGTAGATAACAGTAGCAGCTGCAGTGGTCAAAATAAACATACTGAACATTATTATGTTATTGATGAGACGGAAGTCTGAGATTATCTCCTTTGTTTTCATGTTCAATAGCAGATTTTCATCTGAGCACCACATTGGGCCTCTTGCAAGAACCGTTCATATGAACAGATTTGTTCTTAAGTTGTGTGTCTGAGTGATTTAGGAGAATTTGTGTCATTCACCATTTTTTTCGTATTCAAAGATTTGCTTCAGATAAGAACAAAATTCACATGTGGTCCAGACCTGTGGTATATTTTACCCGCAGTCAGTCTGCTGTTTTCCAGACAAATTTTCTTCACTAATAACTTTATATTTCATTAGTTTAAAGATATTTCGAGTTGAAAATAAATCACACTCCATAATTATGTTGACAATATTCAGTTTGAATTGTAAATAAATTTTAAATGTAACTAACGACATAAATTGGTTAGATTAAAGTAAATTGGCAAATAATGCTGTTGTATAAAACTACAATATTAATATGAAGATCTCAAACTAAAAACCAACTTAAATTATACATTAATTGAAGTTTGGAGACATTTTAAAATGCTTTTTTTCAGAACCGCATCTGACATTGCGACGGTCAGGAGGGGGGGGGGGCGGTTGCGGTGCGCGATTGCTTTTCTTCTGAATAAATAAAAACTATGTAACACAGATGTTTACACTTAAATTAAAAATATTTGACCAAAGGAAAACCGGAGCAGGACTAGGTGAATATGATTATATTATTTAGATTTTTATTTCTGTGACTGTACGACCCACAGGAGAAACAACATTAACATTTCATTCCTCTGCTTTAGCAGCTCCTTTAATTCCACAGCTGACGCTACTAAAAATGACATTATTTTTCTGGATCTCTGAGAGCAAAACTTCAATCTCTGAACTTGTAAAGTTCTTCTTTTTTACTTTGCGATGTCATTTATGAATGAACACTTCTTGGTATGTGGGGCAGGAAACATACCTTATATGGCGTTTTTGGGGTGGAAATTATGTAAATTGCTCTCCCCGTGCACGAGCACCTGGATTTGCATTCGCTCCTCATTTACACACTTTTTCTGAAGATAGAAGAGTTTGTTGTATCTGATGTGACATGTTCGTACGAACCCTTCATACGAACAAAACTAAGAAATTTAGGATAAGAATACGAACATGTTCTTGCATGAGGCCCATTGTTTCTGGACCTCCTCTCTGTAAGTTGTCTCGTCTCCCTCTGAGACTTGTCTCTGAGACTTGTCTCTGTGACTTGTCCTCTGGGAATTTAAATGCAAATTATTAGTCATTTTGAGTTTCCCATCTTAAGTATCATTGACTGAGTGACAGCCATTTTTGTATTTTTTAAGATCATTTGGCTGTGGCAGCCATCTTGAATCAGGTTGCCACCAAATGTTAACCTCTTGTAGATATACATTCAGTGGTTACTTTGTAAAGTTTTGTTAAATTTTATGAATTAGTTAAGGAGATATTTTGGAAATAAACACACAGACATGGGCAAAAAACTGAGCTTTAGCTTTTCAGCACTGGGAGGTAACAATATAGGGAGGCCCACTGCAAATTGGTAGCACCTGTGTGTGTATCTGTAACCACAAAAAATAAGGTAGGCCTACAAATTGGCCCAATAATTATCCAACACTTTCTGTTTAATCAGCACTGTGTGTTTTCAGTGTTGTCATGAGACTACTTCATCTAAACTGGACTGTAAACACAGATAGTGTGTGATGCAGTGTGTTTAACTGAACCCCAGCCGACCCACCTGCTGCGCCTCGCTCTGTAATCCACTGCTGTTAGAGTGCACCTAGGCTCTGCTGCTTCCATTAGTTCTATAGGCTCAGTAAGACACATTTGTCAAGGCTACTGTTCGGATTAATGTTGCGATTAGCACTGCTGCAGCGCTTGGATAATTCCTGTCAATAAATCAGACTAATATATAAAAATGCCACCAGCTGCTGTGTTTTATCTTTAGGTGACATCCTGATTTTGCTGACACCACAGCACACATGTTGTAGCAGCGTGCATTTATGTGTGTGTTTGTAATTCTTAACAGAGCAGGCTTTTCTTTTTTGGAGCTTGAAAATTTAAATATAGGCTTGTAGGCCAATCTAAAGCATTGTTTTAAATAAAAAATGATGATATTTGCCAAAAGAAATCTATGCTAGTGTTTTTAGTTTATGTTTGGTGCTGTTTTTGAGATAGAAGTCATAAGAGTCAGACAACACAGCTTGAAAATACCAGGTGGAAAGGATTTAAGAGACTGTCAAATTCAACCAGTCAAATGTAGGCTACATTAGAAAAAAAGCCAGCTGTGGGATTAAATCTTGTTTCTAATTTTACCAGATAATTGAGATGGAAACAAAACATCTCACATAAATAAAAGGAAAAGCTGACTTTGAATTGAATTTGTGAGTGTTGAATTTTCACAGTACGATTCAGAGAAATTTATTAGAGAAGTTAGATTTGATTGATCCTGAGTGAAAATCTGTTGACTTAGACTGAAAACAGCAGAATGTTAGAGCCTGTAGCATCAGGTTCTGATCTGATCTGCTGCACACTCTTACATACATGAGACACCTGATGACCATGCTGTCACAAATCAACAAGCTTTTACATACATGTCAACCCCTTCAGACGTTGACCTGCATAATAAGCCTCAAAAACCTGTAGTTTTTGCAAAAAATCTGTATTAATCACATGCGGGTGTGTGTGTGTGTGTGTGTGTGTGTAGGGGTGTGTGTGTGTGGGGGGGGGGGGGGTGCAGGGGGACTGTCAGCAGTGGAGATGACAGCACCTGCAGAGCAGAGCAGGAGAAAATGAGGACAGGAGAACCTATTTCTAGCAGCAGAGAGGGTTGGAAGATGATTATTTGATGTTATTTGTTTTTTTATTAACATCCTACAGACTCTTAAACTTAAAATAAATTTAAAACTGAGTTTTTAAAAAATCATTTGTAAGTAAAATATTTTAATTTAATAATCAACAAACAATCACTATGGTTTACAGTTTGATTTCTAGCAATGATTTGCATTAAAGCGCAATAAAACATTGTAATAACACTCTTTTTGTGTTTTCTTTTTTATACATTGATAAACTTATGAATAAAAAAAGATTATTCTGTTTATTATCTGATTAGGAAGTAGAAAGTGTCTCTTTATTGTTTAAGAAAACATGATATGGCTTTAACTTGTTGAGTTCTGTCTCTTTAAAGGTCAAAGACAGGTGGAATTGTTTATTCCACCCCTATGTGACCACTACAGTGCAAAATGTGGGAAAATCCATTTAAGTTATGGACAATTTGTACAACTTGACGTGTATGCATTTAGAAAGGTTTATATCTATTAATGTGAAGAAGAGTTGTTTCCAAAAGGGAAGACCTAAACCAAATTATAAATGTGTGCTGTTGTTGAATGATTTGATAAAGGGATAGTTGATAGGTCAACACATTTTAGGATAAGTTATGAATTTTAAAACTTGAGTTCTCTGGAGATACATAGATTTTTACAAATTTTTGAATCAGGTATTGCTGTAATATATGTTCAGCATTTCCCAGTGTACAAACAAACCTAAACAGCTATTTGACAGATTGCCTTGAACTGTCTCTGGAGACCATACCAACCACTGTGATGCGACTATCATGTTCCTCCATCTGGCTCTAGATCGAATTACTAGAATTTGGCTGAAAGGTCCCACAGAACATGAAACATGTCTAACTTATATAGTGTCATTGACTATTATCACAGTGGCACATTTTATGTTACAAATAGAAGTTTAAATACTTAAGAACCTAATAAAGGATCAACAGATTAGTTTATCAGAAAAACCTCTTACAACTCTCAGAAAGAGTGGAAAAAGACAGAAGTTTTTGCATTAGTTAGTGCCATATATTAATACAGGAAAAATAAACTTGAATCCAACCAATATTTACAATTTACAGTGAACAATTTAATATAATTGGCCATTCAATAATAAAGCATAAAAAAAGAAGTTAATTAATAATTCAATAATATTTAATTACTGTAATAATATTTCAAAGTTCATCAATATTTCCCATTTAATTCAATAAACCTAAGCTGGGTTAAACAGTGCAAAGTTTATGTGGGTCCTTATTGGAGAAGCAACAACAGAGTAAGAAACAAGGAGCCTCCTACCAGCCTGGGAAGAGAGGTAGAAGTCTTTGCACTGTGAGTGGAATAATCTTAGGTGATTATTATTTGTGTCCCCGCTCTGTGGGAAGTAACGTCTTTTAAAAGTGGGTGGTATAATTAATATGGATATGTTAAAGCTGCTGTTTATCGTTGCTCATTCAGTGCTTTAGCTATTGACTATTGATATTTTAAAAATCTGCTATTTAGTCTGTAAATAATACTCATACCTGCTACAGCAAACCGTTGCTTACAGATGCAGCAAAACAACACCAAAATGATTTTCTTATAGTGTAAATGAACTTATAATTACTGCATACTTTATCCCTGTGAGTGTGAGTATATGTTTTTTTCTGATGCATTTAACTTAGTGAAAAACAAATAGTATTGCTGATATTATCTTTATTGCATGAAATAAAAATCAGACAAGATATAACCACATAAAAACATGATCACTTAAACAAAAACTACTTTAAAGTCCAAATGTAATGAAATTTTTGGCAAAAATGGCAGCGTATGGACATGCTGTGGCTCACAGCTTCCAGAGTGCTTTATGTGTATTGTCTGTTAGCATTCATCTGTTTTTGTCTATATTTTTACTTCTTGTTGATCCAACATCACATACAGCCAACATGATCTCATAAAGGTCCGAATGTGTATTGGGCGTGACGTAACCATAGAGTTTATCTTCTCACAAGACATATCGTTAGAGATTGCAAGAACTCCCGGATCGTCATGGTTCACCATACCGGCCAGAAGGAAGTGGAGGTGGTGCAAGAGAGGCCGCAGAGCTGGTGTAGCACGAGGCTACGTAAGCAGCCACATATACTATCGCTACAGAGCCTTTTTCTCACCAATGCCAGATCCCTCGTAAATAAGATGGATGAACTGAGGCTTCAGGTGGCGACCAATAAAATCATCAAAGACAGCTGTGTCCTGATCGTTACAGAAACCTGGCTTCACTCATCCATTCCAGACACCGCTATTTAGCTAGCTGGCTACACAGCACAGCGATGTGATTGGATCAGTAACTCCGGTAAGAGCAGAGTAAGTATCTGTTTGTACCTCTTCACATTCATCTCATCAGTTCACCTAGTGCTGCTTTTGTTAGACGACTTGATGAAAGCATCCATTCCACTTGATTGATAGGAGAAAACTCACTAAAACCCACTAAAACTTTGCGTGTCTTTTAACTGTGTACATGTGGCTGTAATAATTGTTAATCATGTGTGTCTGGTGTGAACAATAATCATTTTTACATCCTTAACAGTTTCCCAGAATCACCTCTAAGTGTTGCCAATGGAACCAGAAACACAGAAATGGGCGTACGCCAGCCTTGGAGTGTGCGTGGGGCTGCACACATTTCCATGTTTATTTCAGTCTTCCATCTGGAGTTTTGTGTGGAAAAGAGCGTTTGCAGGGTTTTTGTGTTGATACATGAGGCCCCAGGTTATTCTATCAATGGATTGTTTCTTCCCTGATGGCATGGGCATATTCCAAGATGACAAAGGCAGGATTCATCAGGCTGGAATTGTGAAAGAGTGGTTCAGGGAATATGAGACATCATGTTCACACATGGTTTGGCCACCACACAGTCCACTGAGAAGTGATGGGCTGGAGAAGATTCTACCATCTTCAATGTAAGATCTTTGTGAAAAGTTAATGCAACACTGGATGAAATAAATCTTGTGACATTGCAGAATCTTATCAAAACAATGCCACAGAGTGTCATAATCAAAGCTAAAGGAGGTCCAGTGACATATTAGAGTGTGACCTTTTTTTTGGGTGGTGACATATTTTTTGACCAAGCACAGATTTTCAGATTAAATTTTCAGAAACTAATCACTGGATGTACTACAGATGATTAACATTTGGAGCCAATCCAACTGAAGATGGCACCACAGCTAATTTACATTAATCAACACAAAAATGGTTATAACTCAACTTAAAAACAAAACTGCAGTGGGTGATATACATATGCCTTCAATTGCTGTTTTTCTTTTTCTTTTTTTCCAAAACTGTTGCCTTGTGTTCGCTTAAAAATTCTGTTCACTTTAGCTTTAAATTTTCTGTATTATTCTGCATCATTATGGCTGATATATATTCGAATGTCAATGATAGTTACTGACAATCCTTTAGAAAACCAATTTATAGCCCACATATTACTTTATATATGCCATGTTTAAAGCAGATTGTGTTCAACTTGTTTTTTTAAAGATAAATATACCGCATTGTTTATTCTATATTTTGCTTGAGCTTCAAGTGAAAATCTTTATAAACAAGTTTCTGCCTGAGGAGGCTTCAAGGCATCACATAAAAGTGGCAAAATGACAATCTGATAGATGTCCTATTTAGTCTACCAACCTTTATGCACTAATACACATGCATTTCACGCAGGCAGCAGGTACAGTTACTAATGGACCTCTGTCAGGTGACTGCTTTAGCAAAGACCAAGGAGATAGTTACCATGGAAACAGGCATAAATTAAACCCCCTACATGAGCAGGCGGGTGCCTGTGTCCTTTATGCTCTACCAGTTTCCCCTCTAAAAGGTGCAAAATTTATAACAGCCTACCACAGGAAGTAACTTTAAAGCATCATTTGTCGTTTTAGTCCTGGCTGAGGCACAATGACGGCAGAAAGATAAATTGAAACAAGAGCCAGTGGAGACCTTGAAGAGTGTTTTAAACACAGCACAGCCTTTTTCAACATTGGGAGCTTAAGGGCCCTTAAGAATCTGTAACAGATAAAATCTAAAGTTTTTAGAACTGTAGCTCTTAGGATCAGTTCATGCTCCCTGTCAAAAAGACAAACAGTGTTCTGTTTGGTAAAATGAACATTGTTTACTCAAAGGCTATCAGCCCCTGGTGTTTGTCTTCAGTGCTGTAGAACTGTGGGGAGGTTTTCGTTACTACTGCTTGGAGTTGAATCCAATGTAATAATCAATGGAAGCAATTTAAAATACAGCCTAGTACATAGCAGGTATGTATCACGTACATATCCACACCATTTATGGCAGCTCTGATCTAAAAATGAGTTCCACTAGCCCTAAAGCACTAACTCAAATATTAAGTTCCCCTAATTCTAAAGCACTAACACACTGAAAATGTCATCAGTGTATGAGTGTGATATAAAGCACTGTTAGTCTCTTTGGATTGATTTACCTGTATTAGCTTTGTAGTGAAATCTAATAGAGTGCTGTGTGAATGTGTAAATGAGGACACAGATTATATATAGTGTAAATCACTTTGAGTACCGTGTTTGGATTGAAAAGTGCTAAGTACTGTTTATTTACCATTTATCCCAGTTGATAGCTGGGAGAATTCAATTCAATTCAGTTTATGTATATAGCGCCAAGTCACAACATACATTGTCTCAGGGCACTGTACATGAAAATAAGAACAATCTAAAAAAGAAGCCAGCAGATTGTGTTGAACACTTCATCACAGTCTCCCATCCTGAGCAAACAGTGGAGAGGAAAAACTCCCTGTTAACAGGAAGAAACCTCCAGCA
>JARVGW010000750.1:25638200-25650600 GCA_031762495.1 Anablepsoides rubrolineatus
TGATTAAAATAAATACTTTTTTGGAACCTTGACTCTGCCTGCATCCTGGGTTCTCTCCTACCTGCAAATTCATGACACTGAGTAACGATAAGGATCGATAATAGTAAAATGATATGATTTATTGACACTCTGTGTTCAGTTTGAAACAGTAAAATGACTCAAATAAAAATTATTGTTAACATGTAAACATATTTTGACTTAAAATTTCATGTGACAAGTTTCTTCCTGCCTCTCAAGTTATAATTATTATTCATATTCATATTGATTTTAAGTGATCTTTTTACAGGCTGGTTAGGTATATTTTGACCAAGTCAAATTGTTACACGTCCCTCCACATGTATGGAGTTTATATTTTGTGCAACTAGCACCTTCCTGTCTCCAGTTATGACTAAAATAAATCTCTATATTTAAACAGAGGTGCTTTCTGCCAGACGTGACCAAGCTCAAACCCCACCGTCAATCTGACCAATCACGTCTTGGGTCAATACGCCCACAAAATAAGAAACTTCGACTTTGTGACTGCAGAGACCCCCTTCCTGACTCCAAAGGTCAAAGGTCATGTCAGAGGAAAAAAGGCTGCAGGGGAAAATATCTTCCATCTAATAAGAGGAAAACAACAAAAGTTCAGTTTGTAAAGTTTTATATAAATGAACCACAAAACCTAAGCTGTTTACCCATAATCCACAGCAACATGTTTCTATCATCACAGACAGCAGCTCTGCAGCATGGTGGTGGGAGGCTGATGGTTTGGGCCACAGAACCCTGCAGTCATTCAGTCCACCACACTTCACAACATGATAGATGGTTTTTAACAATTTATTTATTTTTTGACCAAGTGACTCTTTATTTCCACAGTTTAATTGATGTTCAGAGTTCTGTGCTGCCCTCATCTACAAGCAGTGATTACAGCATGTAGAAACATGTGAGCAGCATATACACAGGGAGAAAATGTCTGCTTTAATTACAGTGTCCACTGAAAACTATCCTGTAATAATAGGTCAGAAAGGCAGCTTTTACTGCAGGAACAACTGTCTGTATAAACTTTTCTACATGTTGAGAGAAAACTGCAGAGTACAACCATGTTTTAAATTCCTACATTTAGAAAGTGATTGCTGTCTTTAGCTTTTGCTTTTTCTATCCTTCCCAGTGAACCCTCTTCAGGGTCTTCTGTATCTGTTGGTGTTCTTGTTAGCCCAGTGATGATAGGTGGAACATGTTGTTATATTGTCTCTCATCAGTATCGCCTACAAACACTTTCTACTATAGATGTTCTTTTAGGTTGGAAGAAATGAGGTTTTATAAATTCTAAATCGTTACCTTAAAGAGGACACATCAGGAAAAATCAATGTTTTAACTGTTAAATACATTTTGTTGTTTACTTGGAGTCTCTAGAAGGCAGAAATGTTGAATTTTTGATCTTCTATGATGTTTACTGAAC
The DNA here is from genome assembly GCA_031762495.1 of Anablepsoides rubrolineatus. Classification (NCBI taxonomy): domain Eukaryota; kingdom Metazoa; phylum Chordata; class Actinopteri; order Cyprinodontiformes; family Rivulidae; genus Anablepsoides; species Anablepsoides rubrolineatus. Next base: position 25,639,639 of record JARVGW010000750.1, read on the forward strand.
TATTATAACGTGTTACATGGAATTATTTGAGACAGAACTTCTAAATAAGGTCTGGACTTACCAAACTTCTGCAGCTTATATTATTAAAAATGTTGTTTTTTTTCTGAAGCTAGTTGTTAACGGTGCTAGAAAAGCATCTGATTTGATCCTACTGAACATAAGCAAGCAGCTGATTTTCACATTTTCACGTTTTTTTTCCCATCACCACTGTTAAAAAAAAAGTTTAAAGTTTTTCCATAGCGGACTCTTCTTCACCCAACATGACACTGATCATTTAGTGATAAAAAAACAATATCCAGCCATCTTTATTGTTGTTTATGTACTGATACAAGCTGTGAGAGGACAGAAGGAGGATCTATGATCATTTATATTCCACCGCATATTCAGCTCGTTTGTACTTGATCAGGAAAAACAAGTTGATCTGAGACACACCTCAGAAAAGGGGCGGGGCTTGTGGAGTTACAGTAAGGAGAAATTCAGACTAAAGCATTGCAGTTAAACTTTATATAGACCTAACTGAAGGAGTTAAAGGCATCATATGTCCACTGCTGCTGGTGAGAGCAGACAGAGCAGACAGGTCAACCAGGAGCTTTTATTTGGACACTGACCAGTTTTATCCTCTTGATTTGTGCTCATTTTTAATTTCTCCTTTAGGTTCAGGATTAGTAGAACCATATTAATATAAAACTAATATTTTTTGAGATATGAGGAGTTAAAAATATATATTTTACTTAAAATTAAAACACAACAGGTGGCTTTTTTTCCGCGTCGAGAGGAGCCAGTTGAGGTGGCTCGGGCATCTGGTTAGGATGCCTCCTGGACTCCTCCCTGGTGAGGTGTTCCACACGTCCCACTGGGAGGAGGCCCAGAGGAAGACCCAGGACACGCTGGAGGGACTATGTTTCTCAGCTGGTCTGGGAACACCTTGGGATTCCCCCAGATTAGCTGGTCCAAGTGGCTTGAGAGAGGGAAGTGTGGGTCTCCCTGCTTAGGCTGCTGCCCCAGCGACCCGATCCCGGATAAGCGGCAGAAAATGGATGGATGGATGAAAATTAAAACAAAATAATCCCAAATCACACCCAGTTGCCTAAAAACACTCATGTTGTCCAGGCTGCAGAAATGACCTACAATGCATATAATATGGTAATTGTATATTTTTGTGTTTTAGCTCCTTGGCTGTGGAGTGTTTTTGTGGGAGTGTGTTTTTTGTATGGAGTATATTGTTTATATTTAATAAGTTTAATCTTGACACACATTAAACTTTGTGCTTGTGGATCCAAGCTGAAATTATACTGTGTAAAACTGTGGTTTTAACAGCACACATGGACACTGGGAGGGATCATTTGTTTTGGATTGTTCTATTTTTTGATTGTACATTTAATATATATGAACAATTGATTTCTTTGGTCTGTGCTAGATTTTCTTTTTATTGTCATTCTTTACTTTAGTTCAAGTTAAAAGGGTATAAATCACAACCTGTTTAAAACAAACACCAGGATGCAGTTTCTATATAAATCCTGTGTTAACATTTATAAATGAATAAATTACTGTATGAATGTGGCAGTACAGTGGCACATTGTGTAGAGCTGTTGTCTCTCAACACAAAGGTTGTTGGATCAACTCCCAGCCTAGGATCTTTCTGTTAACATGTGCAGGAGTGAGATTCCTCACTGGAATTTAACAGCTGCACTTTGTGGACAAAAAAACACAAAATTACAAATAAATTTCTGTCCTGGAGAAACTGTCAGAGAAATGTTGAGAGCAGCAGCGCCCTCTTGTGGCAGCTTTTACCAGTGGACACATGTTAGTCCATGAGCTGAGGTATGTGCTGAACGTGCACAAAGAGAGATTACAGATTACAGATTAAAAGTTCTAAACATCCTCATGAATATTCATCATGTAAACTTGTACTTTACTGTCTCAAAGTGCAGTCCTGGTGTTTGTGTGTTTCCAGGTATGGGACCTGTTCACATGAATGAAGTAAAGTGTTCAGGCTTTGAGACGTCCATCACTGAGTGCTCCTTCAACAAGGAGGTTGTAGACTGCAGCCATGAGGAGGACGCCTCCGTCAGATGTAACGTCCCCGCCATGGGCTTCAAGGACCGGGTCAGTCTCCAAGTGTGGTACAAGTACTGCTCAGTACTGCTCAGTACTGCTGCTGGTACTCAGGAGAGACTTCAACATTTTACATCTTCAATAACAAACTAATAAACAATCATATCATGGTGGAAACAAGCAAAAACCAGACAAACTACTGCAGATAAAAACCAAACAAGCCTTGAAGTCTCTCGCCATATTTAATAACTGAAGCTGTGTCTCACTTCATGGGTTACATTTATCTGTCGTAGACAGATTCACAGGCTCCGGTTCCAATGAAATGTTAAAATGCAGTTACAAGTACTGATACTGGAGCTAGAACCCAAAGTATTAATGCTTTTTATTTTTACTTAGTTATTTTTTTCAAGTACTTCAACATGGCTGCCACAGCCACAGTGAGCAGAGCTCGATCAGCTGAAGCTTTCTGTCTGATGCTTCTTGTGTTTTAATGATAAAAAGTAAAAAACATCCAGATATGAGCAGATCTATAACTGCTCTGCTTCTGGTAGCAGCTGACAGGAAAACTGCAGTGAAGAAGTTTTAGGAGCGTCTGTAGAAACCTGCTGATCTGGTGTCTCGTTGTCTTACAGAGACTGAAGCTCTGAGTGATTCAGGACAACCTGACCTGTTGTACAGCTTCATGTGTGTGACATCATGTTACAAACATGAACATATAATCAGATTTAGATAAAAATATATAAATGAACACTGAGCCTACATGAAATAACAAAGAGTTTACTTTTAAATCAAAGATTTACAACAGGTTTTTTTAAACAATCCTTTTATTTTATTATTTATTTAACTGACCTGTTTCCTCTGCAGGCTGCTGCAGTCACAGGAAATCTCTTTATAAAAGGTTTTATTTTAAAGCCTAATATAAGTTTTGAACATCACTCCAGACCAAAATATAAAACAAGTTTTAAACTGACACGCTCAGAAACTGGCTTGTTGTCAAGAGAGACATCAGCAAATTGGCTTAACTTTAACTTTTCTTTTTCACAAAAACTGTTTTATTTGTGAACTGTTGACAGAACAAACAGAATATTTCTGCTCCTGATACCTTCTGACAGAAACCAGGTCTAAAACCTTCACTGGTTTCAATTCTTCATTTATAAATTGAACCACATCAGATTGTAATGTCATGTTGGTACGATGGGGACAGATTTGGACAGTGAAATATTCTTCACAAGCTGTTAAAAATGATTATAAAAACTCAGCTGAGCAGCTGCAGCTGAATGACTCCTCGCTCAGAAACACTGAATCATGTGAATCAGCAGAATTTGACATCACAGTTTGGAGTCTATATGTTCAATAACTGCAGCACTCCTCCTGTCAGAGAAACAAACTGAGTTTTTATGTTTCTGAGTAAAAGTGAACAACTTGATCAAATCAGCTCATTTCATGATGGTTGAAACTGCCTGAGCTGACAAACACTAAAATATTATTATTATTATTATTATTATTATTATTATTATTATTATTATTATTATTATTATTATTATATAAAGGGATGTTCTGTGTTCCCACAGCTGCGTCTGAGCGGAGGTCGCAGTCCGTACGAAGGCAGAGTGGAGGTTCTGGTGGAGCGCAACGGATCTTTGGTGTGGGGGACTGTGTGCAGTGAGGGCTGGGGGACCATGGAGGCCATGGTGGTCTGCAGACAGCTGGGCCTGGGCTTTGCCAGTAACGCCTTCCAGGTACAGGTCCCTGCAGAACCTTTCATGGGTCGACTGGGTTCTGCCAACGTGTTTTAAAGTCAAACTTCTGCAAACATCGTTCTTTTTATCCATTCTTGTTTGAAATGTTCAGCTGAGTTAGAAACACTTTGACTTCTTGTTTTTCACTAAGTTATTAAAACTAAAAAGTTATGAAAACATTCTTCATTCTGAAGTCTGCTTTAACATACTTGTTCTGTTTATGTCTTGTGTTGCTTTTAGCTGCTGTTCAGCCACTTTTAACAGCTTCTGAAAGCCTCCTGACTGCTTTATTTCTACACATATCTCAGTATCTTATCTTGTAACTTCTTTACACATTAAAATGTACAAGTTGCTGTACAATTTATCCTGCTTGTTGTTGTTGTTGTTTTACAACAATATTGTTTATGTAGCCAAATTGTTTTACTGAAAATTTTGCAACCATCTACTACTGCTCCCAGAGAACCATGGTTCACTTTGCAGGAGTGCTGCGTGCAGGTGACGGGGGGGTAGGGATGGATGACAGCCAGTAACAATAATACATAAATATCAATAAGTCAGGTTTGGATTTGAATCAGTAGCTACGTTTTAAATCCAATGAAAACAAGAATGTTAACAAATAAATTGGACAATAATGGGGCTTTTTAGTGATATTTCCACAGTTGTGGTCTTCACTAGTCTGGTTCTTGTCTTCCTACACAGTTCTGCTCAATTCTAGTTTCTCTTCACTTCTCCGTCTGGGATTTCTCTCATAGACAAGGATTTCTTCAGGAGAATTTCATTTGGGCCAATCAGAGAACAGAAGGAGGAGTTTTGAACGACGTCAATTTTCTGCTCAGTGTCTGCTTGTAGTTTAGCATATGAGCAGTGGAGGAAGTGAATGAAGCCAGTCTGTGTTAATAAGGCTTCCAAATTAAAATAAACTTTTCTGACAAATCAGCAGCTCTCATTTACAGTCATCTTGTTCAGCTCAGTACTTCTCTCCTCTCAGTAGGGTTGTTCACAGCAGGTTAGCTTTTTAGCTTACCCTTCTTCACTTCACATACGTCGCGGCCAGCTGATCCAATCATTTTAAACTTCAGCAGAGGCCACGCCTCCACTTCTCTATAGCTGAGTGTCCAGACCCTCGTTTAAAGCAGGTTACAAACACATTTCTCCTTATAACACATGAGCTTCTACAACATGTCTGCCTGCACCTCATGGCAGCAGGGATGAAGTGGTGAGCAGCTGTCAGACAGTGCTGACTGAAGAATGAGTGTGGTTAGCTGTGAACTGGTCAGGAGGTCAGTTCTGACACTGTTCCTCCTCTCTACAGGAGACGTGGTACTGGCCCGGTGAGGTCCGTGCAGACGGTGTGGCGATGAGCGGCGTTCGTTGCTCCGGAACAGAAATGTCTCTGTCCCACTGCCTGCACCACGGAGCCCACCTCAGCTGCTCCAGAGGAGGGGGACGCTACGCTGCTGGGGTCTCCTGCTCTGAGAGTAAGAGTCTGACCTGGTCCTGCAGAACACCTGAGACCCATGTTGGTCAGGTCCACAGGTCTACCTGCTCCTGATATTATAGATCAGTGCCAACAAATACACAGCCTAGTGCAGAGCTTCTTAACCTTTTTGACCCAATTTGTTGAACATAAAGAGGCTCAAGGCCCTGTCAGACATTAATGTACAGATCAAAATGATAATTATTTTAAATCTGTTTAATTTTTGTTATATTTACATTAAAACTAAATTAAATACACTTACAGTTTAAAAGTAAACTCCTGTCAAATAATCACATTATGACAAACATTTTTTTTTAATATTGTAACCTGTTCATAACAATTATTTAAACAAATAATGCTCAGTCAACAGACCACTCAGGCTTATCAACACAAAAAGATATATTTTTAACATAAAAAAAATAAACAATTCAATAAATAAAATTGTGGTCATGAAATAAAGAAAGTAAAAATATTTAATGTAAATGTTTCAAATAAAAAACTGTAAAAATAAATTTGATAAAGTACAAATAAAAATAAAGCCTTTTTAAACTTTTACATGTTAGAACCAGAAGCTGCTCTTCATATTAGTGACAAACAATAACAGTAACAACAGCTTTTTGACAAGTTTCTTTAAAATACATTCAAAATGTTTAAAAATAAACTACAAAAAATAATTTGATAAAGTGCAAATGAAAATATAGCTGTATCTGTAATTGTTATAAACTTTTAAAACATTACATGATAAAACCATATTAGTTCATATTAGTGACAAACTTTGGCCTTTTTTGATGGATTGACTTCATTTTTACTTCTATTTTTAATTTAAAATATGTTTCCATTTTCAGCAGGTTTCTAAGGTTCTTCTTCTTAATGAAAAAAAGTTGTTAAACATCTGAGTGGTGCACTACTGCTACTAGTGGTGAGAAAGTGTGTTGAACCTTATTCAACTGGTCCTGTGGGCCAAAGTTAAAAACTGTTGTTCTTTTGAGGCCCTCAAGGTGGCGCTCCATAGGTTAAGAATCTCTGTTCTAGTGTATTCTTTGATAATGTGTACAAACTATACTGACCGAGTACATTTCAGGTGTGTACCCAGTACATGTCCAGACCCAGTACTTACCTGCTACTCACCAAAGTGTTTGGTGTCTGTGCTTTCCCCTCCTTCAGCGGCCCCTGACCTGGTGTTGAACCCCCAGGTGGTGGAGCAGACCACCTACATGGAGGACCGGCCCTTGTTCATGCTCCAGTGTGCGTTTGAGGAGAAGTGTCTGTCCTCCACCTCCGACCAGGTGCCAGCCAACACCTTCCGCCGCCTGCTGCGCTTCTCCTCCCAGATTCACAACAACGGCCACTCCGACTTCAGACCCAAAGCTGACAGGCACCAGTGGGTGTGGCACGACTGTCACAGGTCTGAGTCTTGGTGTACCAGCTCACCTCTAGTTCTGGGGTTGTTTTTTCACAATAATTCCAGGTCAGCTGACACTTTTCTGATCTAGAGATGGTCATCTGTGTGGATCAGTCGTCAGTAAAAAGAAAAGGACGTCCTGTTAATGACCACCACAACAAACAGCACAGCAACAACACGTCACAGTAGAGGGTCCTTACACTGTCCAGGAGACAGTCCCTCCCATGCATGGAGAGCCGCCTGTGTCTCCACGCTGTCTCCTCTGTGCTTAAATGGGTTGTTTGACTTGTCGTTTTATATTTTGCTGGAACAGGGGTAATGTTGGCTGTATTTTCTAACAGCCTCAGCCAGCTCCTCCTCAGAGGAGGAGCAGAGATGAGGTCAATGTTCTGAAGACACTTTTCACAAACAAACACACCCACAAAGTTCTGACCAATCACGTGATAGTTTCTCATAGGGTCAGCACCAACACAGCACATTGCAGTTTCCCTCAACAAACACACTATAAGTCAGGTTGTACAGTCTGCAGTCAGTGTGTAAACCTGTAGAACAGGTGTAGAACACCTCACATGTCTGTGCAGAGCTGGAGGAGATCAGGATCTCCTCATGAGTGTGGACCACGTGGCCCATGTGGGTCACAACCTTCCCAGTCCAGGTAGGCTGCATGAAACAGCTGTGAAATGAGACGGTTTAGCCTTTGCTTGAAGTAAGGTTTGCGTGACTACACATTACCCTTTTACCACAGTGAAAGGTTTCATATAAAGGCCATGGGACATTTACACATCGTTTTACTGGAAGAATCATTTCACAATTAAAACGGTACATGCATCTGATTTATCGCGAGATTTCAAGAAGACTTGTGTGATTTCACATCTGAATGTTCATGAATGAAACATCTTTTCTGTGTGTGTGTGTGGTGTGTTGTCAGTTGCAGTGTGGCTGTATAACACACACTGTAGGACCAAACCTGGTATATCCAGGAATGTTTTATCCTCACGTGTTGTGCCTGTTAGTCTTTGAAAATCCTCCGACTGTTTTAAAATCTTGCAGTGTGACGCAGTCTTAAATTGCTAAACTTACATTTAAAAAAAAATCTTCAGTTTGTGATAAATTTCATAACTATGTCGATTTGATAAAATAAAAAAAAACTTCATTGTTTTTGTTTAGTTTGCTGACTGTGCATTGAATCCTGGGATATCCTCGGCTGAGGAGGATACTCTGATTCATCTTAATTTTCAGGAGTTAGTGGGCAGCATTCCTCTGCCTCATGAGGAGGAGCCTTTGAATTGGTCCAGCACCTTGTGTGGGCAGTGATGTAATGCTAACACATGAGGATGCAGCCTGAGAATAATCTGTGCAGTGAAAACTCTGAGAGGTGCCACTGATCATTGGTTGGAATGTGAGAAATGAGCCAGAGAGGCTCTAAAATCTGTGTGTGTGTGTGTGTCTTTGTGTGTGTAGACATTATCACAGCATGGACGTGTTCACGACCTATGACCTGTTGAGTCTAAATGGAACCAGAGTGGCCGAGGGACACAAAGCCAGTTTCTGTTTGGAGGATTCAGAATGTGATGAAGGTACGACTCCAACACTTTCTGTTTCATGATGAGCTTCTCTGAAAGACTGGAATCTGTAACGAGGAGTAAAAACTGGTACAAACATTGTAAAAGTGAAGGCAGAGGGTCATCAGCAGCAGGTCACATAGTGACCAGTGACCACAGTAACTAAAGGGGGCAGAAGCTAACCCTCTGCAGGAGAGGGGAGTGTGGGAACCTGAGGACAGGTTCAAATTATTTTATTTATTTATTTGTTTTTAGTTGAAATTGCTTTTTTGATTGAAAAAAAATCATTATTGACTAAATAAAAAATAAATAAATAATTAGCTTCATAAGAAAGCAGCTGGTGGGAGTCAGAAACCTCTCTGTGGACCAATCTAAAAGAGATAACACAGGTAAATGGATGAAAGTTACAGATAAGTGGTCACTAGCCTTTCTGCTTCTTTGTACTAATTTCAGCTATTTAACTAACCTTTAGCTATTAGTTAGGTTAGTTCCAGCTTTTTTTAGTTATTTCAAAACAAATAAGTTGTTCATTTAAACTTTAAAATCTTTTTTAAGCTTCTTGCTTTTTTTAACTACTTTTTCTTTTACTTTTTATCTTTTTTGCTATCTTTCTACTGATTTTTCACTTTTGTTTTCCTACTTTCCAACTCACATTAACAGTTTTGCTATTCAACATTTTCATCCATCCATCTAACCATTTTCTTTGCCAGGTTTTCTCTTCAGAAAAGAGTTGTACAGTACAGTAGTATAGTTGGTATCTACAGTATTGCAGTAGTCAGAAGATGTAAAGTATTACCTTTGTGTACAACAGTAACTGCATCAGTAGTGCAGCTTTGTAATGAGGCAGTTATGAGATTAAATCTAGATGTTTCTGGTTTCTAAATTCTTGTACCAATAATATCTATATAATAATTTCAGGTCAGCAGCAGGTTTGTTTTCCACTCTGCAAACATGTCAGAAACGGTTTAGTATGAAGAGAAGATTCACCTGTGTGGTTTTACTGACACCTGGAGGTCAGGAGGAGTACTGCAGCTTCACTTTAAACAGCAGCACTCAGAATGGGCTTAAAGCTGTCAATCAAATCATATTTAACACAATAAAATGACAACTTGTGTTATATATATATTTAAATGTGAAAAAGGATTTAAAAGCATCATATGTCTACTTTAAAGTTTCTCAGAACAAGTTAAATCATGGATCTTAGATTGTAATTTCTAATTGTAATAATCTGAATGTAAATATTTGTTTCTCACTAGTAATCAACTGATTGTAATTAGAAGAAATTCTCATTGTATAAAATACTAAGTATGATGTGATTATATGACAAAACAACCTGCCATACTAGAAGGAGTGAACAGGCAGAGATGAGTCTCAGGTTGATGTAAATCAAGAGTTGAGAAAGTTATTTATCACCTCCTGTGAGGTATACAGGTAATACAGGACGTCCAACTATTGGTCCTGGTTCTGGACCAGATCTCCTAATCCAGTTAATCTGAGCCCTAGTCCCCTCTCAGGGTATAGTAGGTCCAGTCTATCAGTGCCATGAGTTCTTCCCCTTTAAGCAGATTTTTCTTAGACATCAGTTTACACAGAGCTGAATTCTTGCTTAATCTGGTTTCTTTGTGTTAGTCTCACCACACATTCTACATGACAGCACTAAAACTACTCTTTAGTGATCCACTTTGGTCTTGGTTCTGCTGAGTCAGCTCATCAGTTCAGTCTAAAATTAAACTATTTTTTAAAGTAAGGCTGTTCAGTTATTTCTCCACAACAGGTAAGATATTATTTCTAACTAGATTAAACTGGTTGAATAATCCCTTCACTGCTTCAGGAGGTTTATGTGTTCTCGTCGTGTGCTTTGCTCCCTGCAGGGATTGAAAAGAAGTACGAGTGTGCTAACTTTGGTGAGCAGGGGATCACGGTGGGCTGCTGGGACTCCTACAGACACGACATCGACTGTCAGTGGGTCGACATCACCGACGTTAAACCCGGGGATTATATATTCCAGGTGAGCCGCCCCGTCGCTCCTCATCTGTGTCGTTTCTTCAGCTCTCAGCCTCTGCCTTCAGCTCCAACATGTCCTCCCTCTGACAGATTATAATTAATCCAAACTACGAGGTGCCCGAGTCAGATTACACCAACAACATCACTAAATGCAGATGTCGCTACGACGGCCATCGTGTGTGGATGTACAGCTGCCATAATGGTGAGAACCTGCTGAGATTAGATCAGATTATTCAAAAAACATCTTCCTGAATGTTTCTTTAATACAGCAGATGTTAAGATACATAAAAAAACTTCAATCAGAAATGATTTTTTGTTTTTATTGTTAAAGTCTGAATATTAAAAGATCATTTTGTATTTCTGCTTTTAAAGTCACACAAGTTTACAATAAGATTCAGTGGTGGGCAGCACTAATCTAAAAATTAAGTTTTTGATTCCCTGGTGGGGAAATTAGGTCTCTGCCTTTTACCCATGTTCACATGTGACCATGTGAACATGTGAGCATGTGATCATGTGCTCATGTGAGCATGTGAGCATGTGATCATGTGAACATGTAAACATGTGAACATGTGATCATGTGAGCATGTGAGCATGTGAACATGTGATCATGTGAACATGTGATCATGTGATCATGTAAACATGTGATCATGTGAACATGTGATCATGTAAACATGTGATCATGTAAACATGTGATCATGTGAACATGTGATCATGTGATCATGT
>JARVGW010000750.1:25739686-25756575 GCA_031762495.1 Anablepsoides rubrolineatus
GACAAAATGCGGCTGCTGATTGGTCAGTTGCTGACAAACCCACACGATTGATTGACAGGTCGCGTCATGTCAATTGATAATCATCCATTCATTGTAATCAGGTGTGTTGGAGTAGAGAAACTAGTAAAACATGCAGATTGCCCACCCGTTGTAACCCCTAGTTTCATGGCTGACTGAAAATAATAATCTGATACCTGATGTGGTGAGTCAGATTAAGTGTGAATCTAAGAATGAGACCACTCAAACATTTTTCTGTCTGATGACTGAAATATGAGAAAAGACAACAAAACAAAACCATTTTAAATGTATAATATAGCGTTAGTACTAGGGATGCACAGATATGAAAATTTAGGTTGATATTGAAATCCAATATTATTATTGGTGTTATGATCGAACCGCACCCACCCCCATCCTTTTCTTTTCCTCAACTCTGTTGCTGATTAGCTACCAAGTGGATTTTATATTTTCTTTATACTTTAAGTGAATTTATGACATTATAGACTGAAATCAGTTTGTCTACAATCCAGTTCCATTGAATTTACAATACTTCAACTTTCCTCTGGATTTGCTGCCAAAAGTATCTGTAGAAATTATTGACTTTGTGATGCTCAGTTTGTGGTAAAGTTTACATCAGTAGTTTCTACACGCTAGAACTTTTTAACGGTCAACTCTTAACTAAAAAAGTAAATGTATCTGTCTTTAGTGCAGCTCTCATGGCCTTTTACTTCTGTCCCTGTTTTCTCTTTTTATCACTCTGTCTGATTCATGTGTCATTCTTTTCTATTACTGTTCGTTTTCTTTGTGTTCTTCTTTTAATTATTTGTTTTGTCATCTTTGTGTCCATCATACATCTCATGTTGGTGCATGGTTTTCCTTCCTCTTCATTGGACCGACCTGTCTCTTCCTTTCTTTGGTTTTGTCTTTACATATTTTGCTCATCGTTCTGTTATTTCAAAATGCTTGTTCAATTTTCATCTAGGGTAGTGGTTGGGTTAAAGGCAACCCAGCGGCACCGAGCTCCAGTTCTAGCACACCAAGCCGTGGACGTCGGCAGCTCCCACAGACCCCACTTACCCCACGGCCCGGGGTGGCATACAGGACTGCACATTCCTCCCCTGTGCACCTTGTGTCCAGCCAGGTCTTTCAGAGTCCCGGCAGACTAAGTCGTGGCCTGTCGGACCACAACGCCCTCCGTCACAGCAGTTCCTACCATTTCCCCTGTCCTGTTACTCGGATCAGCTCTGAACCCTTTCTGGGCCAGGGCTATGGCGAGGCCTTGAGCAGTCCTTACGGCAGCTTCCAGGACCAGTTGGATGTCTTCCAGGATGCGGCTTCACTGTCCCCAAGTCCCAGTGCGGAATGCTCATCTCGGACCACACTGCCTCGCACCATGGGAGCCCTACTTCCAACTCTTGGTGTAGACCCTGGTGTACCCAACGGGTACCACTTAAGCATTGGGGGAAGCACTAGCCCAGGCTCTGGCAATAGAGCCCTGAGGTACAGGAGGTAGAGAGAGATGAATGGTGCTAGCATGGCTTTAAACCAACCTTTTTATTCCATATTAAATGAACTGTGATGAGTTTTATCATCTTTTTTAAAGGCTTTAGTTTACATCGTCACTTTCTGTTTTAATGCTGGATTTTATTTTGAACTCAAAGAGATAAAGTTAGAAGAAACATTCAAAGACAAAGGTTGTTTTAATTTTTTTTAAGTGAAGTGTAAATGTGGTTTTTAGAGGCCATGTTGCATTCTGTGGCTGTTTAATGTTTTTTTGTTGACACCACCATATTGACTCTCAAACATTTTATTAAAGAACAACAGATGTTGATCTTCTGTGTTCTACACTGTTTAAGTCAGTTACTTTTTATGCAATGGATCTGCAGCTATACATAATGCATATTTACATTTTTTTAAGAGATGCGTCATGGTCTGTGCAGTCGGCTAAGAAATGAGAAGCAAACCGGTGTCCTTTTTTCTTTAGCAAATGGAATAACTGCCTTATTCCATAAGAGGCAGATTCAGCCGCAGAAGGGTTTATTCAGCGTCTTGTTTGCTTTGGGATCTGGTTTTATGCAGCTGTCACTAATCACCAGCTAATTTTTAATGGTGTACTTTTTGTCATGATTGTTACATAATACTATATTCCTTTTTACTACATTTAAAGAAACAATCTTGTGTTAGAAGACAGGTCTTTACAAAGACAGATTCAGTTAGTGCCAGCCTGGACCCAGTAATACCTCTGTGTATATCATCAGTCCAACATGACAGCAGGTAGTACTGCTGCAGTGAGAGTATTTTCTCTTACACATTGTATGTTCTTATCAAGGGTGTGTGTAGACATGTTGCATAGTCAGTGAAGAAAACAGAAAGCTAAACAATGTACAGTACTATAAATACCTCACAGGGTTGATACTTCTGCTTAATTACCAAGATAGTCTGGTTGTTTTTAAAGCCAGCTTTGTGAAGTAGTTTGTACGGAAACTGAGGGTATTTATTTGGTTTTACAGGTTTACAAAACAACTTTTTCTTCAAAATGACAAAGCAGTGTGACTTTACATTAGCTAATATTAATGCTCTATTTTGTTGTTGCAGTTTTCTCAACCAAAGAACTTCACTCATCAGCCTGGTCTGTGCTCAGCACACGTACATTCTAACACAGACACTATTAACAACCCAAACAAACAATGTCATCCGTATTTACAAGTTTAATATCAGTTAATACACTGTTTTTTCAAAGCAGTTTGTCATTTGGAGAAAGATTTGATCTAAACCTGAGGAGGATAAAAGGTTTGACTAGTTCCTATTGTGGTCTGGTTGTGTCCTCGTCCCCAGACTCCCTGCTCTCTGACTGATGTCACAGCTGATGACTCATTTTAAAAATGACCAGACCTTTTTTAAAGGTTAAGCATTTATGTTGAGAAATGTTTTTAGTAAATCATTTGAACATGTGCAGTGAGGCTCTTGACCAGCAAACACAGGAAACCTTTAAACGTTGACAGGGCCAGTTCGAACAGAAACACCACACCTTGTAGTTTCTGCAGCACCCTGTTGGCTTGTTGGAGCGGACCTTGCCAGGCTTTGTGAATGTAAACCTGCTGCTCTGAGGCCCATGTGCTGAACAAATATAAAGTCAAACTAAGAAACAAAAAAAAACCTGAACAAACAGAAGACATGGTGTTTCTCCTGGTACTTTGGTTTTCTTCCACAGAACAAAAATATACATTTTAGGTTCACGGAAAATTCCAAACTGTCTTTAGGTGTGAGTGTGAAATGTTGTCTGTCTTGTTTGTCTTCATTGTGGACCTACCCCCTGCCCAGAGTACCCCCCCCCCCCCCACACACACACACAAACACTCACCTTTTGCCCATTGACCACTGAAGATAGACACCAGCTTCCCACAATTTCTTATTTCATTTGTAGGGTTCTTCACAGCAGACCATCTCACCCTGTCCCTGTAGTTCTCAAACTGTGGGGTATGCTCCCTAGGTGGGCCTGAGACCTAACCGGTGGGAGGGGCACAATGTTGCTTAATTTCTTTTTCCCAGGCTGTAACATATAGCAGGTGGAACTAATGTTGCAGTGCATTGTTGCCTCTCGGACTTATTTTATGCACACACAAAAGAACAAATATGTTGCAGTCAGGCAGTTATTGTTCAATAACCAAAAAAAGACAGAGAACCACAGGGCTATCCATCAACACCGGTCCTTTTGACATCTTCTTTCACTACATCCATGATCCTCTTCTCCCTGACAGCTCCATATTTAACATACAGTCTTATAAAACATTTTAGGACACTCAAAGCTGATTTTTTTGTCCAACATATCCACTGTCTTTCCCCAAACCATCTCTAACCTCCAATCAGAACCTTTAATATACTCGGTTTCTCTTCTTTCCATTTAGGGTTTCCAATAAAAACTGTAATATCTTCATCTCCAGTTCTCCCTCCTGCCTGTTAGTGCCCCAGTCTCTAAGCCTCACATCAAGCAGGTTTCCATTCTTTCTTTTAGCTTGGTAAATAGGCTGCATTAATGCAGCACCTATATAGTCTTACTGGCCACTCAAATCACTTTTATACTACAAGTCATACACACACCCACACACACACACACACACAAACACCTACTATGTCTCTCTATCCTTGTGGGGACTTTCCATTGACTTCCATTTATTTTTTGAAATTTTATATCCTAACCCTGACCATTTACCCTAAGGCTAACCTCACAAGTACCTACCTGACTCTAAAACTAACCTAAACCCAATTCACACCTTGGTCCTAAACCCAACCCCCCACCCAAAATCAGCTTCCGAAGTCATAGGGACCAGACCTTGGTCCCCACAAGGAGCATCCGATCCCCACGAGGCTGCATTTTCCTGAGAAATCGTCCCCACCAAGTAGTAAAAACAAGGGCACACGCACACTCACACTCACACATGCTGTGTTTCTCTATCCTTGTGGGGACTTTCCATTGACTTCTGTTCTTTTTTTGGTCATTTGTACAGTCTAACCCTGACCCCTGCTTTAAAGTTAACCACACCAGTACCTACCTGACCCTAAATCTAGCAAAAACTACTTAATTCACACCTTGGTCCTAACCCTAACCCCACCCCACCCCCAAAATCAGCCTCCAATGTCATGGGGGTCAGGCTTTGGTCCCCACAAGGAGCGTCCGATCCCCACGAGACTGCATTTTCCTGAAAAATTGTCCCCACTAAGTAGCAAAAACATGGGCCCACACTTCAGTACTGTTTCGCAGATTGGGTGCCACCTTGGGTTGGGTATGTGGCAGGGGCAGCCAATAGGTCATGCATCAGTTTTACTTTTATTCTCATTAATTCCTCTTCTGACCAGATTATACCTCCACCTCCAACTGCGCCCTACTCTCACTACAAATCAGTGTCATCTGCAAACATAGGGACTTCTGCCTGACCACATCCATTGGATTGGATGGATGGATGGATGGATGAAAGAAAGAAAGAAAGAAAGTAAGAAAGAAAGAAAGAAAGAAAGAAAGAGGGAGGGAGAGAAAGGGGTAACAGCTGCATGCTGGCAATTTTGGCAAACAAGAAATTCCTCGTTTTTGACTTAAATATACTTTTGTGTCAGTATATGTATAATATATTAAAAAACCTTAAATGGAATTGGAGTTCTGCACATATAAACTGCTGCACATTAGCAGAGAAGTTCACTCAGCATCTCTGAGCTGCTCAGCAGTCATCCTGTCATCTAAAGGAGGTAACAAAGCGAACAAATTTTATTTATCCTAAACCTCAGCGTTTGTGACAGATTCTGATTATTTGTAAGGTCTCAGACGTCTGACGAGTGTAGGACCTAATGTACTAAAGATAACTTTGTATCATTCAACAGCACAGCACTGCTACATATACAACCAAGGAAGACACACAGGGTTAAAGTATTTTCTAACAACGACATGAGTACGACAGAGTCACACCTTTAACAAGTCAAACGACGTCCTGCTTCATGTCGTTTTTACTGCCGACAGCACAACTTACTTTGTCTGAAGCAAAGACCATGGCAGCATAAATATGGTGGTTTCAACAGAAGCTCAAACACTGAGTCATGAGAACAGGACAGAAGGTTGGTTGAGTTGTAGGTAAACCTCTGACATTCTGACTGTGTACAAACAGCTTTGTTGTTGTTCTTGTTGTTCAGGCAACAAACCATTCCATGATGATGCCTGATTCCCTCAGCTGGACACGAGACATCCTCACAAGACACCATTAAAGGTTTTTTAAAGGTCACAAGAGAAGCAATGCATGGTAACAATACCTGACTCCTTTCTTTTCTAGAGGATTTTCTTGTACATGGTTCCTTTACATTGTGTGCATTTTTTGTATGATGTGTAAAAACAGGTGTGTTTAAACTGCTTACAGTTTCAGGCCTAACCTTTCTTACAGACTTCTTTGCAGTGATTAAGACTAAGTGCCTCTCCTTTTAGATAAACTGTAGAAAAAAAGATGCAACGTCAGCTGTTTTTTAATGCATCGCCCCAGAGTAAATATATGATTCAGTCTATATGTAGCTCTGTAAGAAGACATGAAAAAAGCCTTATCTGCAAGCAACATCTCCACCTACAGTAACCAACTTTCTTTTCTTTGTTCTGACTCACACTGTGTGCATTTACCTCTGTAGAGTTGTTCCTGTGAGTACAGTGGAGTTTAGATAGAACATGTGCAGTGTGGTCCTGATGACTTCTTCATGATGGAGACTTCAAGCTCAGCTCTGAACATGGTTTACACTTTAAGTATTTATAAACTTGTGTGTTTTATTCATTACTATTTATTAGATAGAATTTTATTTTCTGTTTTGTGAAGTTGCACTTCATTTATTTAGTTCCTCCTCTTACAGACAGCTGATGAGGTAACATCACGCCAAGAAACTGGCAGCAGCTCCTGTTCCATGAATAAGAGAGCAGATTTGTGACAGCGTAACATTATTCTTATAAATATATTTATTTATTTACTTTATTTCTACAGAGCTGTCAGCTTGGGTTGAGCATGTGTGGGGGGTGGGGGGTCTCTGATTATTTGGAGTCAAAGTGAAGAATGGATGGATTAGTTGAGGAGAATTTAAAGGTCTTACAGGGGGGTTATTAGCTGTGCTCCAGTGACCAGTCTTTGCCAGGTGGATGTTCATCCTCAGACAAAACTTAAATGTGTCTCTGCTTGAATGCTGCATATAATGTTTAGGTCAACTTTAATACACACAACAGTGGACATAAAAAAGAATGGCAGATAAAGACCCATAAAGACGCAGGAAGATTATGAGTTTTTGTTTTAGCCCCTAGTGTTAGCAGTGTTAGCCATGCTAGCAGTGTTAGCAAAGTATTAGCAGATAAACTCTGTGAAAATAACCTTTAGACCAGAGGTTCTCAAACTGGGGTTCCAGGACCCCCAGGGGTTCGCGAGCTTTATCTTGAGAGTCCTCATAAAATTTCAATAAATTGTTAATTTGGTTTTATTTTTTAAAAATATGCATACGAGGAACAATGTACTAGTAAAACAAACACTAAAACAAACAAAAATACTATTTCCATGGAATTCAGGGGTTAAAATGACAGTAAATTATTTTTTTAAACAGCATGGGGTTTATGAGGGTGTCCATGGAAAATTTTCACTCTCGCAAGGGGTCCCCAGACTCAAAAAGTTTGAGAACCCCTGCTTTAGACCACCTGTAGGCCTACAACTGATTAGATTTTGGACTTGACCCATTTCAAGATGGCTGCCACAGCTAAGCTACGTTAGCAAACAGTTACAGATATTGGGGTAAAATTAGCTGTGGTAGTAGCTGAGAGTCATCCCAACACATATAATGTTGGAATTGACTCTGTAAGCAAAATATCTCATGGAGCAGTGAACTTCACTGAAACTCAAAAAGTAAAGACTATCTAAGAAACCAGCCCAATCCAAGATGGCTGCCTGAGCTAATCAAACCTGCTCAGTGAATTGTACAGATTGTTTACAGACACACTGTAACAATAATGTGTGTCATTATGATATGTGTTTTACAGCTGTGTCAGCTGATATCTCTGGTCTGGGAGGTGGCGGGTGATTCCTTCAAATTCTTCCATCACAAATGACATTAGCTTGTTTTTCTGAAAAAAATAACTTCATTAAAAACATTTTAACACCAACGTTCTTTATATTTTTGTTTTGTAATTTTTTAGAATCCCATTGATGAACATTCTGACCTAAAACAACCTTTGATCAAAAATGTATTCATTAAGTCTCTTTGTGTAATTTTTGTTTTAATTTGTGGTAGATTTGTTGTATTAATGACACTATTTAAGTAACCTCAAATATACATTTCGTTAGCCTCATAGCATAATTGCCCATGACATATTTGGTCACAAATGATTTAGGCCTTAATGCTATAATGCTAAGAATTTAGGTATTTTTATCCATGTTTTATTACTGTACAGAAACTGATGCTGGTCATGGGGCACAGCTAATAACACAAACACACTCCCCCTGGGTGAATATCATGAAGCAGCTTTTCAGACCTGATGGATTAGTTGACAGACTGCAGGAAGGTTTCTTCTGTGTAAAATGAAGAGGTTTGTATAGAACACACATGTATGAGAGGAGGATCTGTACCTCTGACTCAGATCTCTGCAGTTTGTCCCATTGAGCCTAGAACTGTCCCACACAGAGTGTTGGCTGATGGAGAAACACAAACAGGTTTTTATTATATGCAACTCTCTCGATGAAAGGAGGAGATTTTTGGATCTGCTGCTGTGCTTTTCCTGCACGGGTTCAAAGATGTGGGGGCAGAACGATCCAAAAGACTGACCTCTCAGCAGTTAGTCGGAGGTCGAGCAGGTAGTAGGGCTATGCAACAAGAATAAACTCATTTTCCATCTGTTCTGTAGCTTCAAATGCTGATTTCTCCAAGATTAGGCTTCAGCATGATGTTGACCAAATGTTTGAAAATGTATAAAATGGAAAAAAAAAAACATGCAAACAAAAGTGACTTGAAATGCATCGATGCACAAAGTATAAACACAAAACACATTATTTAGGAAAAACAGCAGCTTTATATATTTGCATGCAAAACGGTGTCAAAAAGAAATCCCATGGCTGGAACTTGATGTCTTCTGTTTGGTCACAATCTTGCAAAAACTTTTGTTTGTCCTAAATGTTTCCCACTGTTCTACGGATCCAGTCATTACTGAGGTGTGGAGAAGAACCATTTCCTAAACAGTGTGGCCTCATCCAGTGCACACATTAGGTTCAAACAGTTTCATTTCTACCTAACATTTCAGGTGTTCAAGTGGCTTTTTCTTTAAAAAAAAAAAAAAAAAGAAAAGAAAGAAAAATGACAAGGTCTGCATGTTTTAACAATGTATGAGCATGTATAAAATGTAGTACTTTGAAATACCACATGCTTTTGTTGGTTTTTACTATTTGATATAAAGCGTGAGGTTTGTTGAAAAGGCTCCTTTCTATTTAAAGCAGTATTTAACATTGTTGATAGCTGAGCCCAGCAGCAGAGCTCCAACATTCCTGTGTTTTCATCCTGTGAAATCTTGTTTTGCCTGATTTTATGTTTACTGACCAAACTTTAAATTCTACAATTGTTTCTACATTGAACATTTTGTATGAAGTAAAGTTCCTTGAAATAAAAAAAGAAACCAAACTGTGGGTGATCAAGTCTTTACACTGACAGAAGACCATTCCTCAGCAGTTAGAATGCTTGTGTTGTTTATAAACTTTCCCATGAGGCTTTGCTGCCTTGCATACGTTTAACTTCCTGGTTAGAGCAAAGCCTCATGGGAAAGTTTATAAATTGATAAAATATGAATATTTTGGGTCTTATAAAGTTTAGAAATCTACATGTGTGCTTAAATATAATCTAAACATATCCTGTAGTTACTTGTATTATCATGTTTAATCTTAAAATAATTTAAAGACAAAGTGGGAACTATGAGTGAAAACTATCTGCACTACAGCCCCTTTTAACCAACCATAGCAGCCAGGCCCCAGGGGTCCAACCAGCACCAGGGAGGACGGAGAGCCAGCCCCATCCCCAGCAACCCTCCAAACCCCAAGACCACCCGCAGCCCAGGACCACGCCTGGTGGCCTGCCCTACTCCAGGACCCCCTCCCCGAATGGCAGTCGGGGAACAGGGGGGTAGAAAATACCCTGACCCCCCCCCCCCCACCCACCCCCAGATGTACTGTTGGTGCATGTTGTTTCACTAAAGCAATTAAAATGGGAAAGAAGAAGAGGCAGAGGCCGCGTGTTGCTGGTTTCCCCTCCACCCCCACTCTAACCTGAGATCATAAGTGTCATTATTGCTTTGCTGCAGCAAAGACATTACTTCTGGTGTTTTTACCAACCAGTAGGCTACTAATACTTGCAGAAAGCAAAGAAAAAGTCCTTTATTTGTCTGGTTGTCACAACCAGGAAGTACAACATTGGTTTAGCCCCTGGGGCACCTATTCCTGGGGACCAAAATTGGTCCCTCTCAGAATAGTCTCAAAACTTTTTCTCTACATCATTCACACCACTTCTTTACATCAATACCAACAGCTCAAGACCATTTTTGAACACTTCAGATTTTTTACCTTCATGCATTCTGCAATATAAGCAAAACAGGCCTCCGATGAGGGTCTTTATAATGTAGGTCTAAAGCCCCAGGGTGGTTGGAGGGGGGGGGGTTAATGGAGGGTGATCACAACTAAAACTTGTTTTCCTTTTATTTTGAAGGTAGAGGCTTACGGTAGATTTATTTGGTTTTCATGATAAAAGATTTTGTTATGCCAGGATTACAGTACATCAAATTTAGCAATGCTAAAAACACACAGATTCCATATGGCTTTTAGTGACCTGAATTTTACAAACACACACACATGGACACACACAATTTTTTTTTCCAAACTTCATTCACACCACTCTTTTATATCAATACCAACACATCAAAACCATTTTGAACCATTCAGATTTTTTTACCTCCATCTATTTCACAAGATAAAAGAACAAGTCCTCCAATAAAACTCTATGTATTATAGGTCTGAAACCACTGTTTTTCCTTTATTTTGTAGGCAAAGGTTTAGATTTATTAGGTTGTCATGAAAAAAGTACTATATTATGTCAGAATTACAGTGCATCAAAAATATGTGGTTATAATGGAAGTCAATGGGACCATTTTTGTTGAAGGGTGTGGAGTGTACGGTCGGTGTGTATCTCATAATCTAAACACCTTACAAACGAGCGGGTTTTGAAATGTGAAAAATTATCTTAAAAAAAAAAACTCTGGCCAAGTTTCAGGAAAATAGTCTGACTAAATAAACTGACTAAAATATTTAGAATCAAAAACAGAACATTTGCAGAGGGACTGTATTTTGACCCAGGTTAACAAACTTATCCTGACTTAAACAGAGATGAGAACATGTTATAGTATGTTTTATTTTCTGTGGTGGATAAGTACTCCCTTTTATTACTTTAGTAAAAGTACTGATCCTGCTGGTCAAATAGATAAATAAAATAAAAGTTAATGTAGCTCTGTGAAATCATTACCCAAGATATTGAAGCTTTAATAATACATTTCACTTGAATGTATAGTGGAGAATAATTTGGAATGCGTGTTTGAGCAGGGAAAACCAGAAAGCATGCTGGACAGCGGCCCTGCTTGTCTTGAAATGTCCCAGTTTCGATGTTTCCGTTTTTTTGGGAAGGTCCTTGAAGGCAGCAACAACAATAACAACGTTGTTATTGAACAGCTTCTCATTCATTCCCACACGTGGCCGACATTTAGCTTATGTTTCCATCCGGTTTTGATGTCACTATTATTATTGCACATTTGACAGCTCGCGTTATGACACAAGTATTTATGAAGGGGGTCAAACATGAAGAGATCCCCGAAATGGTCCTATAAATTCTGGGCTTTTTGCTGATCATCGACAGCTGCTGGTACCAGGCGCTGGACTTTTTATTATTGTTTTGCACTCAAAAGGTAAGTAATCGTTACTAGTTTCTTTAAGTTCCTGCAGAAAATAGTGTTATCTGCAGAAAGTTACTGTAGTAGGAAAATATTTCTACAGTTTTCGTTTTAAAACTTGTAGGCCTCGGGTCATGCCTCGGTCCACAGTTGGGAAGGAACACGAGTAAAGTCGTGTCAAAGCAGCTACAAGACGAAGGCAGACTGCCTTTCTTGGTAAAGGATGAAACGATGCTTTTAGATTTTAAAAACTATAAATAAACATTTCAACAGTGTCATTTTCCGGTTTACACTTGAGTTAAACATTAGCCTGTTGCGTTTTAGCATCAATGCTACTTGTGCTTGGATTTTCTACATAAAATAAGTAGCGAGATGAAGCTGTGATTAAAAAAGCCTGCTGGTTATCTGGTATTATCTATTACAACCTTAATATTAACATCTGTCCCGTTGTACAAATTGTATTCGTTTCCACACAGTTCTTTAACTTCCAGGGTTTAAACACAGATCAACTTTAGACAAAACATGTCCCAGTACAACTACAAAAAGTGCTAATTGCTCTTGGAAATTAATAATGTTCTCATGAATAAAAAGAATGAAGAAGGTCCTTGGCACAAATGTAAGGTTATTTTATAAGTTAAATTATAATTTGTTTAATTTTGTTTTAAATTAATGACTGAATGCTGGCCTAATGCCCCCAACATCACTCAAATAGGAGTTAGTCATTTTAACTTGATAAAAAAAAAGTAAAAAAAACAACAATTTAATTAAATAATATCTTTGCAACATTAAAGTGTTAATAAGAATATGTATTAAAATTTGCCAACAGTGAGTTTTGAACAATATTTACATTTATTTTGTTGTTGGTCAAAATGTGTCTATGTTCATTGTCAACACCATCAGACATTTAGAAAAAACAATAAAACCAGGCAACTACATGGTCAACTAATATACCTGAGGACCCTATTTTCAAATATTTAGCTCTTCTGCATGTTTTAAGATCACTGAAGCTCCTGTAAGTTTGTTATTTTCCTCTTAAACCTGTTCATATTTTTGAAAACTGCTACTGTCACAGTCTCAACAACATGTCACCACTCTCTCTTTTGTATAAAACATATTAAATAAGATTAGAACAAATTTATACTTTTTAACAAAGGTCTGGAGTAGCTAGCAATAGAGGGAAACAAGATGGCTAATGTGAACATTTAGTGCATAACATGTGAAAGAGAAGATTTCTGTCACCAACTTCCGAGATTCAAGAGATACAAGTTTCAAGAGGTTTTTATTGTCATTTCACCTTTATATACATCGCACATAGTGAGACGAGATTATGTTCCTCCTCGGCCCATAGTGTAACATAAAACACAGTACCATAACATAAAACAACAGACAGTAATGTGAAATATAACAGTAAAACAGTACCATAATTGGGGATAGACAAGCATTTTTTTTAGGCTGTCCAGCGGACAGCAACCTATTAACAAAATCTGTCTGTCTTCCAAAAGTTTTAGTTGTCCTTTTGAAAAATAGCAAAATTTCCAAGAAAAATGTAATTTAATATTGTTCTGTATACAAAGTTAACTTTATACAAATGTTCTCAGTCAGTCAGGTTGACAGTTTCAGGAGCTTTTTGAGTAGAACTTCCTCCTTCTCCTCCTCATCCTCTTCTTTGTCATCAGACTTCCCAAAGAGAGGCACACAGAGTATTTAAGGCTCAGGGATTATAGCAGCAAAAATATTTTGACTGAAAAAATTTCTACACCTAAAGGGACCCACCTCCACCACCACCTAGTACCACCCAGTACCAGTACCAGACATTCATGAGCTGCACACAGGTCAAATGTTTTCATGTAAAGTTGAGTATTCTGTGTATATGCCCTTAAGTACACAGTAGTATTCATTCTCTAATGAATTGTGAAAGTTGTAAAAAGAACTTAACTGGTTGCAATATTTAGATTTTTAAGACTGATGACATTCTGAAGGAAGAGGGAAGATTTAAACAACTTTTCTCCAATTTCCTTTGATCTCATTTTAATGTTTTAAGCGGAGGATATGATATATGGAGATTTGGGATTTGGGATAGGAACAGGCTTATAGGTATGATTTATGGAGAGGGTGCCTGCAGAGTCAGTCCACTCCCCGCCCCCACCACCGGGGTTTAGGGTTAGTAGAGCTCAAGCAACCAGCCTGGCTTGATGTCCTCTGACCGGGGAAAGCACTCGATCTGCAGCATGGAGATCCAGGCTGTAGCCGGTGGTCGCCCCAGACGTTGCTAATAGTTGCAAACAGACAGCAGAGTTTTCCAGGTCTCTGCTCTGACATGTTTCAAACTTTAATCAGCTGTTCTCTGTGGTGCGTTAAACAATTACTGAAACTTTCATGTGTTTTTAGTTTGGTCTGTTTGACGATGAGAGAGGGGAATATAATCTTAGAACTATTAAACCAGCCGTGCAATTAGCCTCAAATTTCTTTCTTTCAAATTTAAAAGGTTACTCAAAATTTGAGGTGGATAATTAATTAATTAATTTTCACATTTTACACACAACAGAGGTTAACCTCCTCTTCCACAGCTTGAAACATGTCCGAGCAAACCTGGAAAACTCCACTGTCTTTTTTTGTTTGGTTGAATTTTTTTATTTATTTTTTATTTTTTGGTTGAATATTTTTTGGATTGGTTTTATTTATTTATTTATTTATTTTTATTGAAGCAATTGAATAAAAAACAAAATTACCTCATAGGCACTAGGTGACACTTTAAGATGATGTCAGTGATGCGTTGGATATTATTTTATTATTCCTAATTACTATTTTTTACTATGATATGGGGGTATTCTTTTAGTAATAATCTTTATTTGTACTTTCTATGTTTTGAAAAAAATGCTTATTACAGTACTCAGGACTTGTTGTTTTTTGGTCTATATTGTTAAATGAAGTTGTTTTGCAAGAAGCCATTAACTCAAGAGTTATATGGAAATATATGTTGAAATAAGGCCACTGTCATACAAAACTTGTTAAATAAAAATATTTTTTTTTCTATTTAGGTTTAAAGTAAATATTGTTTGTCAGATCTTTTAAAGGAATACAGTATAAAAATAAATACAATTGAATATACAGCATATATAGAGAATAGAATAGAATAGATAAGAAAAAGTCTTTATTGTCCCACCGAGGGAAAATTCAGGTGTCACAGCAGCATCAGTACAGAGGTTCCCACATTAGTTTACAAACTATAGACAATGCACAAAAAAGAAAATTACCACTAACTAGCAACAATACTACTACTAACCGTAAAAATATAATATAATATAATATAATATAAAATAATATAATATAATATAAAGGACTGTGCAAGAACAAAAAAAGACATGCCTGGTTTTATAGACTGTAATTACCTATCAGAAATTGACATTACTAAATATGTATGTACATATATTTATGTAATAAATGTACTAAGATTGCCAGATAACATTTGAAAACTCTAAATATAGATTATACCAAATAAATACAAGTTTATTTGCTTTTTATTGTGTTTGACGGTGTTGACAAAAACAAGTAATAACTTAAACGAGACCCTATTTCCTGAAAAAAATTAAAAATGTGGAGGTTCAGGTTGTGTAGGAAAATATCTGCGTTGTTCAAAATGGTATGTCCGAATAAACAGGAATCTGGGATTTCTTCTTTAAAACGTTTATTTTCGATCTTCTGACTCCAAATCAGATTCAATAGTACAGCACACAGGCCTCAGTGTAAGACCTTGAGCTAAATCAAAACAAGACACAGCTACCCTGCTCAGGCAGACTCCGCAGCACACTGACAAACTCCTTTTACTATAATAATGAATAGTGCTTATAATGTTCATCTCTTCCTGGTTACATCCCTGGAGGTGTTACCTTTTACGTCAGACGTCAGAACAGTTTTGTTTAGGATAAATGACAGAACACATGATAAGACACACACCAACTCTGTCTGCTTTAAACTTACAGGCTGAAATGTTTAGAAAATATAAAATACAATACTGCATCTGTTATTCAATTAATCCGTTACAAAATTTCCTTCAATTGCACCGGTACATTGCTGAATAGTCTCTGTTTTGGCCAAAGTTTTAAGAATCACTGAGATTATATCTGTTTCCTCCAGGGCTTGGTCCAGACATGCACCCTCTGTCCCGACAGGGCTATTTGTCTATAAATGTTTCTGGACCACTAAGTGGAAGTTACAACAACAACAACAAGCAGTGGAGAAGGGATTCCTTCTGGAGGGTAAATAGAAATACATTTCCTAAATATGTCTCACAAACATTAATCTTAGTTTTTGTCTTGTTTGTGCTTATTTTGTCCAGTACCTTACCTCGTCTGTGATTTACTTTCTACTGAGAGAAAAAGTGTCAGGTTCTGTGTGTATACATCTTACATCAGACTTTAGTCCTATCTGACTGGATAATCTGAGTGTTGAATCTTGATGGACTTTTCTAATGCTTTTGTGTATTGGGAATGAGGTCATGTATTTTCTTAGCCAGTACACATATTCTAAGTTGCACTAGTCTAATTCCCAAAGGAATTACAAAGACATGATAGAATATTAGGGCCCTATGATTTCTGCGATATGGAAAATGTGGAATTTACCAAACAAAATGGAATCCAGTACAAAATGTGGAATGTCATGAAAGAAAGCGGAGGTTCAGAGGCTGTTTGACTGCAGCTGTCTGTATCTCCATCCTCGCTCTGTAGGAATGTCAGTATATTTACCAGTTTGTCATGTCTCATGTCTAACTTATAAAAAACTGCACATCATTAAAACCTGTTATTTTGAGCTGATGTTTTGTGTCTCACTGCACATTCAGAGATGGAAGCAGCTGTCCAGGCTACAGCGGAGTCTCATCCTCTTCATGCTTCTCTTCCTCTTCATCTGTGGAGTTGCTTTCTATCCCACAGTTACCAAACACCTCAGAGGTAACGTCATGTCATGTGACTCGAAGCTAGTGAAAAATATTGTACATGCTGGGCTGGAACTGGTGACTGAATGATGAGTTTGATGTTTTGAATCCATGGTCACACTTGAATTCAGGTAAACAACCCTACTCACATGTAATATTGCCTCTGTTTTGTGTTTATTCAGAAAGGGAGCAAAACAAAGACAGAAACGACCTCCTGAGACCCTTCAAACCTCCTGTGCTGCCAGAACCTGTCAAACAGCTACAAGAACAGCCCTCTCAGGTTCAGAGAGCTAATTATAATTGACCAAATATAAGATTACCACCCCTTTCTCCTGAACTTCAAAGACAATTTCAGAACTTCAGTGGAGTACTGTATTAGTGGGCGGCTGTGGCAGAGTGGTTAGGGGAGTCGTCCTGAAACCGGAAGGTTGCCGGTTCGATCCCCCGTCCAGCTGTCTCAGTTGTTGTGTCCTTGGGCAAGACACTTCACCCCTA
>JARVGW010000750.1:25979785-25996818 GCA_031762495.1 Anablepsoides rubrolineatus
TTGTAGTGTAAAGCGCTTTGAGTGTCCTGGATGGATAGAAAAGCGCTATATAAGTACAGTCCATTTACCATTTACTTTCCTTTCTCAAGTTATGACTAAAATTAATCTTAAAAAATGATATTGCTTCCTGCCCGACTCGACCAAGCTACATCCTGCAGCCTCCAGCTTCTTCAAACTCCACCGTCAATTCGACCAATCATGTTCTTGGGACGTCTCCGCCCACATTAAGACCTCCGCCAATCACGGTTTGGGCCGTCTCCGCCCACAGGACAACATGTTCCGCAGAGACCCCTACCTGGGTCATGTGGCAACCAGCAGGGGTCACGCTACCTTTAAAAAAGAAAAATGAAATACAACAGAAGGTCAGTTGAGGAAAAAAACAAAATATCATATTATATCAACAAAATATAATACACTATGGTGTTTATGGAAAAAAAAACTCTACAAGCAAGAGCACATTTATTAGCCAGAGGAGTAAGTGAGCTTATAGGGAAAGAGTCCAAAGAACCCAGCCTCCCAAAGACAAACCCACAGTTCAGCCAAGTTCAGAATATTGGTGTTGAATTGTTCATTCTGTACAGCCCCAGATTGACCTTCAGGAGATCAGATTAGACAGAGTGAGAGGGGGGAAAGGTGAGGGAGGAGCCACAAGTTGACGTAAACACCCCAGAGAAATTAGGTCCACAGCCTCAAGGTCAGCGTGGGAGGGGAAAAACAAATCTGTAATCAGTTGTTTCGGAACAGAGAAGGTTTTCAGTCAGACAGAATAACAATTTTCTATTTGCCCTAATGTCCGCTGGTACATCTCAAGGTGGCAAATCCAATCAGACAAATAATGTGGACAATCTCACCGAGCTGAGCTCACAGCTTCTCCAAGATTAATTCCATCTGCCCAGCAAAGTCCAGGAACCACAGCCGGCCCGCGACCCTCAGCAGAACCGCTTCCAGACTGAGTTCCAGCTCGCTCAAGGCAAAAGTCTGAGTGCTGATAGAACGGCAATCCTACATATTGGTCAGGTAGCCAGGAAATGGCCCAAATAGCCACCGACGTTATTTGTAGAACACCAAGAGACCACCAAACCAATCTGTAGAATCCAGTGATCAGAATCCAAATATATATCCAGAACAGAGGTCCCACATTTGACATGTCCTCCCATGGAGAAAAAAAATTGTTCCAAAAATGTATTAAGAGACCAGCTAACCAAATCCATAAAAATAAATCCATAATTTTCGGTTTTAGATGAAAAACGTAGAGGAGGCTCCAAGCAGCAAGCAGTATCTGTGTCAAGTTTAATCTTAAACACTAAACCTTTGTGCTTGTGGAGCCAAGCCAATTATTTTCTTTGTGGAATATAACCAAACTTTTGTACATGTTTTTTGGAAGTCAAGACAACTTCTTACTTGTAAAGCCAAGCTAAATGAACTTTGAACTGCAGTATTTTTTTTTTTTTTACCACATATGGACACTGGGGGAGGGATAAATTGTTTTTTATATATTTGTATTTTTGTTTTTGTAAATAATATATTTGGAAAAACTTTAATTCATTTGTCTGTGCTCACTTTCTTTGTTTAAACATTTTGTCAATTATTTAATTAGGGTTGAAAAGGGTACATGTTTTTTAGAATGTATGTCCTTGTGTGTCTGGTTTAAAAACTAAAACAACTCTAAACCATATTAAAAACAGTAAATCTCACAACATATCCTATATGTCAGGAGGGAGACCTGACTGGCACCCCTTATAAATTAATCAAAATAATACCAATGAAACCGACACAAACTAGCCTGAAGAGAATCTGGACAAAACTAACAGTAATTACTAATATTTTATATTTTAAGTGTTTTCAAAAATAAAGAGCATATGAGGTGGATTGTATTTTGGGGGCGGCTGTGGAACCTAATTACCTAAGTTCCCTCTGGGATAAATAAAGTATTTTTGAATTTGAATTGAATTTGAAGAGTGGTTAGGGGAGAATGTAATTGGCACTGATTAGTCTCCATAGGTGATTGTACTGTTAGATTTGTAGGAGATCTGGCAGAGTGCTGTGTGAATGGGTAAATGTTGTTAGAAATGGAAGGAAACAAAATCAAATTCCTAAAATATTGCATTGATCAATCTGTAACTATATAGTTTTATTATTTGTTAATTAAGATTCAAACTGCTTGTATGAAAATATCTTCTAAGATCATTTTTCTAGTTTAGGTGCTCCAGTGAATGGCTCAGGAGTTCCAGTGTCTGTGCACATAGCGCCTTCATGTGGTGAAAGTTATCCCAATCTCCTGTTAGCTGTGGGACATTTAAATTGTATTAGAAAAATGAGACACTGCTTTTCTATGAATAGAGGCCATTTTAAAATCTTTATTAAATCAAAATACAAATATGGAACAAACGTCCTGTTGTACAAAAAGTTGAACTAATTTTATTTTCCACACAATGAAGCAGAATCAGGCTGACATCATCACTACAAATGACAACTCTTCATCCTGACCTCAGCTTCAGACACATCCATGACCACAGGAACAACCTGTGCATTTCTGATTTGACATTTGTGAAGTGCTTTTTGTATTAAACACATGAACATATTGTTTATTCTGTTGCAATAACAGAGGCAGTGTGGCATTTCCCAGACCATCAGCCAGCTCAAAGGTAAACAAATGAAAGCCTGCGTGTGACATTTACAGAATAGGAATGGAATGTGAAGCCCTTTTGTTGTAAATGATTCTGAAGTCCCCAGCTAATACCAGCTCACACACTTGAAAAAGTAGAAAATGAACATCCATGTGGTGCTACAAGGCGTGGTCTGTGAGCTGCATATGGCACTGAGGAAATGTAGCTGCAGGTTCATGAACACCTGCAACATGTCTACTAAAGTATGTGCAAAAATACACACAAGAAAAAAACAAACATACATGTTCTGACTGAGGTCAGATTAAAAAACAAGGGTCTGCAACTTTTACAATCAGAAGCTTTTTCTGCTCCGTCTTTCACTAAACAATTTGTCCAAAGACACAAAACCTACATGAAGACTGAACCTAGGATAACACAAGTCATTAATGAGTTTTATTGAAAAACTACTGGTTTGATACTTTCTGAAATGAAAGAACTTTAATGCTGACATTTATCAGGAGTTTTTACACATTAGGACAACGAATAAGACCAAACTCTTATAAAAAAAGGGACAGTCTGGTCACTTTTGAAGGGATGTTTTGTCAAATAATAATACCAGATCAGCCATGACGTCAAGTATGGAAAAACAGGCAAAAGTTTTCATCCAGGCTAGGCTAATGTAGCCAGATGAGAGTTTAAGTGTAAAAAACAGTTTTATTTTAAAACAACACAGCAGTAAAAAAAAAAAAGACTCCATTACCTAAAATTAAATCTCTACAGTTTAACATGACACCATTTCAAACATGTCAACCCCTTCAGTTTCATGACCCTCAAAATCTGTCATTTCTAGAACATACTTCTGGTGGCAGATGGTTATTTATTTTATTTGTTTTTGTTTTTACATCCTACAAACATAAAATAAACTTGAGACATAAAATAAATCTGAAGCTGAGTTTTTTATAAAACTGTGACATTGGAAAAAATCTGAGATTGCTCTATATGTATACCTGCAACATAGGGGGGAATTTGTCTAATTTACGAACAAGCTGCACAATTTGCCATTTGTTTAATACATTCTTTAATGCAAAACTGCTGTTCAATACCCACCGGTGTGTTGTTTTTAAGGCCAAAACATGCCTCATTTGGCTAGTCTTTAGCCTAGCCTAGATGAAGACATTTCCTTTTATCCAAAATGTGTTCTCTGAAACTGATGCAAGACTAATTAACTTTGATAATTATTGACAAAAAAACACAATGACCAGACAAATCTTTTAAAAAGGAAAAAAAAAAACTTTACAACCTTTCAGCTTGAGCTGCAACAGATCTGAGTGTCTCACATCAACAAAACGTTTTTCACAATGAGGTTTTAACATGTTTGCTTTATGTTCTGACATTACAGAACTGTTAGGTTGTCTGTCACATCATCTGACACGTTTCAGGTTCTGTTGTCATTTTGACTCAATTTAGTCTTTTTAAAACTTTTTATACTTTTCGTAATGGTCTCTCACTTTTGAAAAATGTTTTATTAAAATCATTGTATTTGTACGTTTTGAATGTTCTGAGTGAGGTTCTGTGGTAGGTTTATGTTGTAAATAGCTTTTTAGGTGTGGTCAGTTTGGAGAAACAGAACTGAATTGTAATGCGTCTGATGAGCTTAACGGCTAGTCAGAGTGCAGCCAAAACCAAAGTGGATCACAGCCATCTCAAATTAGTTTCAATTTCTGAAATATTATAGATCTTTCTTTCTCTTTCTCTGTTTCTTTCTTTCTTTCTTTTGAAAATCAACTTGAAGGGACAAAGAACACACACAGCAACAAAAAAAAAAATCACCTGGTAAATTTTGATTCTTTTTGAACTGCTCTATATCACTCATCTTGCTCAGCAAGAGGCAATTAAACTGTTCATCATGCCTTCAACCATGTACTATAAATCAGCTTTGGACATGGGTCTACTTGAACTAGTCATTAGCTTGTCAATATGATCTGAGTGGACCCTCCATGTAAAGCCTTTTTAAACCACTTGTCCAAATCTCACAGCTGTTCATGCAAAAGCTAAAATTATAACATTGCTTTCAGTTTTATACATTGTTATCGAAGTTAAATTATTAAGATATTCCCACTGGAAGTGCTGCCAGGCTTAACCTGTAGTGCTACAGCTACCTGCTACTGTTTGCTCTTCTAACGAACCACACAATTCTAATAAAAGCTGTAATGTGAAACTGACTAGAGCCTAAAGATTTAATTGCTGCCCTTTTGAAATGGCAGCAATCCACTTTGATTTTGGTTGTGTTCAGAATAGCTGCTAGCCCATCTCTCCTGTCTTTTTTTTTTTTTCTTGTCTCCCATTTTCTTTTAGCAGGTGAAAGTCTCACATGATGGACAGTTGGTCTTTTTATTTCTAACCTAAAAACCTCCAACATGAAAGTAAGAGAAACAACAGTCTTCTCACAGATTGGATTCTGCCACCTCTTTTTCTCTGTTTTAAACACCAACATCAGAGGTCCAGTAATATTCAGTGTGATTCACTGGCAGGTTAAGAAATGACTCCTAACTGATTCACCTGTGTAGACTTGTTTAAAACACTAGATGTCACTACATTATACACTGGGCATAGAGGTGAATATCACTAGAGAAACCTCGGATTTACACTAGATACGACTTTGGTCTGCTGCGCCGTGCTGCGTAGTTCACAGCTGTTCATTTGCACCTCAATTTATAAAGTGTCCGCTCTGCTCAGCTCTGGTCCGACACACAGAGGAGGGAGCATGTGCAGGAAGGAGATCGTGCAATAAATCCAGTGATAAATGTGGTAGTCAGAGCAAAAAATAATGAATTCTGTGAAAGACAAACTCCAAACACAGCTGAAAACATTGATATAAAAGCTTTTGATATCTATGATTGAAACTGTATCGCTGTCGTCTTTTTGAAACTCCTGATTCAAAATAAAGTCCATGTGTATGGTGTGTATACACATATTATACATGCTACATGTTGCCATCAGCTTCCCAAACAGAACAATACATTCCGACAGCATTTGTGTAGAAATATATCCATATATTGATTAATATAGCTGCAATTTCGACAAAATTAGTCTGCCTTATGGTGTTTTATTTTAAAAGTAGGGATGTTGTACTTGTTCCTTTTCCTGTTGGTGTGATTTTTTTTTAGATCGACTCCGGAGCAGGTCCAGCATCCGCAAAAAAAGGATCGGATCTAATTTTGGCGGATCGTGTCCGCTCACCGCCACCGTGTGGAGCCAATACTCTCATTGATCAGAATGGATGTGTATTTGCTGCAGAGGTCGGACCACAGGAGAACAGAGCCACATCTAGTGTAAATTAGGGGTAAGCCCTGCCTATCTCATCCACTGTCCATCTGTGACATCACAGAGGAGCAAAAATGGCAACCGAACAGGGCGTCTGCTTCCAGTCGTCACAGCAACTATTAGATTAACAGCCTTTTTAACTGGATCTGTGTCACAAATTATCTGTAATATCTTTATAATAAATATGTTAATTTCATTCAACAATCATGTAAAACAGCAGATATTTACCAGAAATATATATAATTTATTTATTAACAATGATCTAAACCAGACCTGAAGTCAGTCAGTAATTTATATATTTTAGCTAGTTGACAAATTTGGACTTCAACTAGTAATAAAGTATATTTATATTTCTTACTGTCAAAAATAATAAATATTTACCAGTCATCAGTTAGAAAATGTTCTCTGCATACCTGGTTATAGGATGAGACTAATATTAGCTAACCATCTCTTCAACAGCTCAGGTTTGTCTAATAAAAAACTAAAAATAGTCAAATATGTAATATTTTACACTGTAAATATTACATAAATCGGAGACAAAATCAGCATATAATATTTAATTATTTGTGCTAAATTTTACCATGATTCAGCAGAGTGCGACACTCTGTATAACAATATGCTACACAAGCTAATATCTGCGATTACATCGACTTTATAAGCTTATTTTAATTTTAAACTCTTACATTATTAACTTCATTTTTGGTCAGATCACATTAAAGTAAAAAAGAATAAATCTGCTTACTTGTAAAATTGGATGTTTTCCTGTTTTTGTTCTGTTGGGACATCTATAATCAGTTTTCTAACAGTGTTGCATTAGATAGTTGATATACACTCTAAAATATTAATAATTTTGTTAATATTATTAATAGGTTTTATGATTTCTACAGCATCAGTCCTTTCTTTGCTCTATGTTGTTACCAACATGTACAGTAATATTAAATCCAGACTCTTGCCTGTTCTGCTTAGCCCCGTAGCTTCTACTTTAGCTCACATGGAGGATGCAGTTTCGACATACTCAAGCTGTTCATCCTTGACACTTTGGCAAAAACATAGCCGTCTCGTTCGACTCAGAACTTTTCTCCTCTCAGTAGGGTTGTTAACAGCGCACCCGATTTCCAGTTAGCTTCTTAGCTTAGCCCCCTTCACAGTGAAGCTGGCCCACATACGTCATGGCCAATCCAATCATTTTAAACTTCAGCAGAGGCCACGCCTCCAGCAAGAATAACTTCTCTATAGCTGAGAATCCAGACCCTCGTACGAGGCAAAGTGAAGGACAAGGGTCTGGTTTTATCAGGCTAGCAAAAACACAGCAAGGCTTCACTAGGTGACAGCGCAGGTAGGATCAGGTGAGAGGCTCACAGGTAAGATTGTCAACAGGATGGGGCGAGGGGGGTCCACATGAAACTCAGGAGTAACAACTCTGCACAAAGGTAAGTAATCAAAATATTAGATTTACAAAGGTTAGTAAAACACTAAAGGGCTGAGGTGCTTTACCCAAGAGCAAGCGATGCATCAGCGAAGACCTGGTCCTCTGAGCAGCCTTAAAAACCCTTGAGCGCTGATGATCCTGATCCGCTGCAGCTGCTGAGGTGCTGTCGACCAATCAGGTAGCAACAACAGGTGACAGACTCACTGAATGCCTCATAGTTTGGCAGAAATGTATTGAAATTATTATTGGAAGTGTCTACACCAGATGTGCAACAGCTGCTGCTACTGCTGACTCAATTTGCATGTAAATAGCCACGTAAAATTATATTGTCTTCTCTTGAAAAAGTTTGGAGATTGAAGTTGTTTTAGAACAATCCACTTGGCTAGTTTTCTATGGAGGTAATTCAGTCTCACACAGGGAGTGCATGCAGCAAGATTTGAGTGAGGGGGCAGCAAGTTATACACAAACGTTTGTAGTTTTCCAAAAACTACCAATAAATATTTTTTCCTGTAAGAAAAAAAATAAAAGGAAAAAATTGATTAGTTTACTTCAAATGTAGCCAACAGTCCTAACCAAAAATACATTTACCCTATTTATTTAAGTATAATACGAATTAAATCGATAAAATTATCCACAAAGTTGGGGGGTAGTACTATACTTGGATCAGTTTTTTTCAATAATGTATTTTATACACAGTTCACACAATGCCTGAGTCCAGATATGTGACCAAGTCATAAAAAGCAGTGTAAGCGAGCATACATCTGACACTCCGAGTGAGGTAGTAACATGCACCAGGTACCCAGGCAGGCAAACATGATGTGAAAAAAACAACAGTGCTGCAGCTTAGTAATGATAACAAAAATAATGACATTAGTGTGTGTCTGGGCCGCTCCTGGAACAACAAACACATGTTCATCTGTAATAGCTGCTCTTTACTGGTGTTGTACAAAAGTAAGTTTCCCCGAAAAAAAGTTTCCCTATCAGAGCAACGCTTGCGAGTAGGCATTACCTAAGTACAGTAATCTGTTTTTCCACCAGAAGGTGGCACAAATCTCATGTGAAGTCCCTGAGTTTTGTGTTGGCTTCCTCTGGTGGACTGTGTGTAAAATTGTCTCATGGAACATCCTAAATGCCGGTTATTCTTTCTGTGGAAAAACTTCCAGGAAATTGTATTTTTCCGGTAATATATATTTACTTGTTCTGTTAAAAGTTCAACCTGCTCACTTTAGGTTGTTTATTTCAGCTGAACAGTTCACAAAATGTAATATTTTTGGAACCTAGTAATGTTTAATATACTGTAGGGTTTATGAACTATAAGTCAGAAATTTATTTTTCCCCAATAGCCCAGGAAATGTGGTAAAGCTTCGATTTCCCAGCTTTTCACCAGCCTTGAATGCAGCGTAATGTGTGTGAAAGTCTCAAAAGTCTAATTTAAAAGCAAGCAGATCCATGCACTCGTAAATCTTACTGCTTCCTCATTTGAATGTTAATGTGCTTGCTCAAATCTTACACACACACCCTTTATGAGACTGTATTAACTCCATAGTTTTCAAACTAGTCTTTAGCTCATCCTAAATTGTAGATTGTTCGGATCTTCTAAATAAATTGTCAAATTTTATTAACAGAGTGGATTACCAGGGTTCAGTGTGGTGAATTTCTCTTTCTTGTAGATAGCCTATTTCTCTAAACAGGCATGAAACAAAGAGCTATCCACAACAGGTAAGATGTTGTTCCTCATCTTTCACAAAACTCCACATCAAAATGTCTGAACAATTACTTTAAAAATAATTATTTAAATGCAAAAAAACATAAACAAATGTGAAAAACCCAGGGTGACAACAGTTACCTTCTTTAAGATTTTTTTAAGTCCTGTATGACTTAACTGATAATGGGGCAGCTGTAGCTTGGTGGTCTGTGCCATAGTCTTGTAATCCTGAAGTTGTGGGTTTAAGACCAGGTTACATCAGTAAGGGCATCTGGCATAATACATTGTGAAATCTTTCTGTACATGTGCGCTCGATGTGGCAACCCCTGCACAAGGGAGCAGCTGAAAAATAACCCAACAACATTATTTAACTATACAGCCAGGAAATTATGTAAAAAGGAGTTAGTGATAAAAACTTGTGAAGAAAAACTTCTAAACAAATTTTAACCCAAGGGCAGAAGGGTTACCTATAAACCTTTAGCTTCTGTTATGAATTCTTTTTTTTTTATTCGAATTCAGCCAAACCAAAATCAACAAGCAGCTGTTTATGACAATACACTTCCTAACAACTTCAGTTATTAACACAGTGGGATAACAAGCTGACAATTTAGCCAACTGGCAAAGTGCAAAACTTAACAATTTCCCAAATTTCTCCTGGGCAACAATGACTCAACATGTGTCACTTTTAGCTTTTTGTGGAATATATTCCCAAGTGAACAAACACATTAATAAAGCTTTAATTATTTTATGATTTTGAGCTGTGTTAGTTTGTTAGTTCTCATTTTCCAGGAGGACTAAAAACAACAAGGAGCACCATTTACTCCTAAAACCAGGGTAACTTTTAAAATCACATTTCAGTAAAACTGAAAATGATGAATCTCGTGTTTGCCACGAGAAGTCAGAACAAGTGACAGTGTTGTAGTTTGGTAGCTATTTCACAAGTAACAGATTCTACACAGTTCAGGGAATGGCTTAGTTTGTCAAAAATGGTGTTTGAGGGTCCAGAAGGATGGGATGGATGTATCACCAGTCAGTCACTTTGGTGGATAATCACTACTTTGATTAAAGAAGTTAATTGTGATTAGTAGAGAGCGGGGTACACTCTGGATAGGTCGCAAGTCCATCACAGGGCCACACATAGAGACAAACAAGACAAACAACCATTCACTCTCTCACTCACACCTAGGGACAATTTAGAGTTATCAATTAACCTAACAGTCATGTTTTTGGTCTGTGAGAGGAAGCCGGAGTACCTGGAGAGAACCCACGCATGCACGGGGAGAACATGTAAACTCTACCCAGAAAAGTCCCCGGGCAGGGATCTCAACCAGCGACCTTCTTGCGGAGAGGCATCAGCTCTACCAACTGAGCCAGTAATTATTATTTAGTAAAATAATAAAGTAATAATAATAACAATAACAACCCCAAACAGGCTCAATGGTTATATTGTCATAAACATTTGATACCAAAAGTGAAAGAACTGGACAAACCTCACTGAGAACTTCCAGTTAGTGATGAAATAAAGGCTGGTTGATGCAACAGGTAGCAATAAAAGGCAGAGGTGGATTTATGCCTTCAGCTTTGGTTTAGAGTCCAGTGAGGTCTACAATAGCCTTGATAAAGATGGTGTCGTCACGAATGTAGGAGTTTTTAGAGTCCAACTTGGAGAGTGGACAGAAGAGCGGGCAGCCGCTGGCTATATTCATATCACTGACAGGCCTCTGGAAGGATGAGGATGAGATGTCGGGCCGAAAGGCATCGATTATGTGCTCCCGGTTGTTCTGGTCAAGCAGCATGAGGGTAACCTGCAAACACACACATTCTAAGTGTAACCTTGTTTCTGCTCTGATTGATCCACAGCTCAATATACTGATCAGAAGCTGGTTTATAACCAACTGTAATTATGTCAACAGAACAGGTGAAGTAATGCATAAATGACACATGGAGACCACTTCAGCCCAGCTCCACACCTCTTTTGGTTCTGAACTACAGGCTTCATTTCTGAATGCTCACATCTGAGCAGGAAGTGGCCGGCTTTCATCTGTAATGTATGATTGACTGGAGAGAGGTTAAAGGCAGACTGGTCTGTGTGGACATTTTGTTGAACAATCTTATAAAAGAGTCTGTGACATTCATGGAATATGTCTGTGCCATCAGGAAAGAAAACAATCTATTGATGGAATAATCTGGGGTCAGATTTATAAAGGATTGCGTGGAAACCATACTAAAAGTGAACAGACGGCCAAAAGGTGAAAATGGTGTGAGGGACCGCACATTTTCACGTCAAGTTTGAGTTTTATAAATCACAACCTTTGCGTGAAAAGTGGCGGACACAAGTTTCTGGGTTCGTTTTGTATCATTCTGGAACAGGGTAAATCTGGACTCATCAGACCACATGACCTTCTTCCATTGCTCAAGTCCAATCTTTATGCTCCCTAGCAAATTGAAGCCTTTTTTTATCGGTTAGCCAATGATTTGACCCTTCTCAAACAGACTGACATATTTTCCATGACCACGGGATGTCTTTCGACATGGTTGTTTATAAGAAGCAACTCATTGCACCAGTTGGGGTTAAATAACTTGTAGTCAGCTGAAAGATAATCTCCTATGCAGTAATTATCCAATATTAGGCTCATACCATTTGCCTAGTTATATCCAGGTGGCAACTTTTATTTTTTTTGGCCAGGCAGTGTAGTTCAACAGTTTAAGAACATTGTTTATAAATGTACAATTGAAAGGAATATAGTGATTTCATCATCTACAGTCCATAGTATCATCAAAAGATTTGGAGAATCTGGACAAATCTCTGCAAGTAAGCAGCAAGGCTGAAAACCAGCCCATGACCTTTGACCCCTCAGGCAGCACTGCACCCACAGGGGTTGGACACTCTTCCACTCTGGAGCTGCCCATGCTCAGAGGCACCAAGCAGGAGTGGGCATATTTATTGCCGCCCATCTTGGTGCCTGTACTTTGGGGTTCACCCCAGAGATGCACCCCCCCCCCCCATCTAAACCCCCCATCTAAATCTAAAGTGTTTTGTTATTGGACTACTGTGCTCGTCATGGATTGTCCATAATGAACACCATGATCAATTATAAGGCTGTCCATATGTGCTCTTGGCACCAGGACACCCTAGGCTGCAGTTCGATGATCAACTTTGTTGTTGTTTCATCTGATCTAAGGATGCATGTCTTGGACACTCAGGTGAAGAGAGGGGCGGAGCTGTCAACTGACCACTACCTGGTGGTGAGTTGGCTCCGATGGTGGGGGAGAATGCCAGTCAGTTTTGGGGGAGGTGGGGAACATTGAGTCCAAGTGAGCCATGTTCGGTGCCTCCTCTGTCAAGGTGGTTTACCTGAGCTGTGGCTGCAAAGTTGTAGGTGCCTGTTGTGGCGGCAACCCTCAAACTCGCTGGTGCACATCGGCGGTGAGGGATGCTGTCAGGCTGAAGAAGGAATCCTATCGGGTCATTTTTGCCTGTGGGACTCCGGAAGCAGCTGATGGGTATCGGCAGTCCATGTGGATGGTTTGGTGGTTGAGGCGATTCTAGTCAACCATCCGGCGTCTCGGGGGGGAAAGCAGTTCGCCACCAACACTGTTTATGGTGGGAATGGTGCGCTGCTGACCTCAACTTGGGATGTTGTGGGTTGGTGGGCAGAATACTTTGAAGACCTCCTCAATACCTCCAGCATGTCTTTCCATGAGGAAACAGAGCCTGGAGACCCTGGGTCAGACTCCCCAATCTCTGGTGCCAAGGTCATCGAGGTGGTTAAAAAGCTCCTTGGTGGCAAGGCGCCGGGGGTGG
This sequence comes from Anablepsoides rubrolineatus, assembly GCA_031762495.1. Classification (NCBI taxonomy): domain Eukaryota; kingdom Metazoa; phylum Chordata; class Actinopteri; order Cyprinodontiformes; family Rivulidae; genus Anablepsoides; species Anablepsoides rubrolineatus. Next base: position 25,992,655 of record JARVGW010000750.1, read on the forward strand.
ATGAGATTCGCCCAGAGACTCTTAAGGCTCTGGATGTTGTGGGGTTGCGTTGGTTGATGCGACTACAATACTGCGTGGACACGAGGGCAGTTCCCCTGGATTGGCAGACCAGGGTGGTGGTCCCCCAATTTAAAAAGGGGGACCGCAGAGTGTGTTCTAACTAGAGGGGGATCACATTTCTAAGCCTCCCTGGTAAGGTCTATTCAGGGGTCCTGGAGAGGAGGGTCCGTCAGATAATGGAATCTCAGATTCAGGAAGAGCAGTGTAATTTTCGTCCTGGTCGTGGAACACTGGACCAGCTCTACACCCTCAGCAGGGTCCTGGAGAGTGCATGGGAGTTTGCCCCACCCAGTCTACATGTGTTTTGTGGACTTGGAGAAGGCATTTGACCATGTCCCTTGGGGAGTCCTGTGGGGGGTACTCCAGGAGTATGGGGTGCCAAGCCCTTTGATAAGGACTGTTAGGTCCCTGTACAACCAGTGCCAGAGTTTGGTCAGCATTGTGAGGTCTCACCGGAAAGTCGGACTTGTTTCCGTTGAGAGTTGGATTCCGCCAAGTTTGCCCTTTGCCACACAGATTCCATTCATAACTTTTATGGACAGAATTTCTAGGTGCAGCTAAGGTGTTGAGGGGTACCATTTTGTTGACCATAGGATCGCATCTCTGCTTTTTTTTGGACGATGTGGTCCTATTCGCTTCATCAGATCGTGATCTCCAGCTCTCACTGAAGGGGTTTGCAGTAGAGTGTGAAGCGGTCAGGATGAGGATCAGTGCCTCTAAATCCGAGAGCATGGCCTTGAGCCGGAAAAGGGTAGGGTGCCTTCTCCGGGTCGGGGAAGAGGTCCTGCCCCAAGTGGAGGAGTTTAAGTATCTTGGGGTCTTGTTCACGAATGAGGGACGAATGGAGCGGGAGATCGACAGACGAATTGGTGCTGATTCTTACCACTGTTGTATCTGCAATGTTGCATACATTTAGCCAGTCTATGAGCTGATAAAATTTGTAGTTATTTCTATTTCTGCAGCGAGTAGCGCAATGGTTTAAAAAAATAAATAAATAAAATTCACAGAAAGGTTAAATCTGAAAAGAGTCCAGCTATGCTGGTTTGACTTAAGAAACCAGCAGCTGGGTGGTTAGTCAGCAGTAGCACTTCAGGAGTCGATGCGTAATGTTTCGGTCCCCCCCCCCCCCCCCCAGGTTTTTTGATGTCCCACTTTTCAGAGCACCATTGTGGAAATTTGACACATCACCTAATGTGATAATATATCATCATTATTAAATACACTATATTTTAATACCGAGGTATACCACAATACAGTCATACTGCCCAAGCCTCATCAGGGCGAATTATTAAAGATCTTTACCAGCTCTATACTTACAGATGTGATATTTTCAACCTCTGACTGGCTCAGTTATGGACTGCCTCACCCAATCCCTAGTGCCTTAAACCCCAATTTAACTGTGTTTTCTCACAAAACATGGACAGAATGCTGCTGCTTTATAGACAACATAAAATGAAGGGACAAACCCTGTCCCATACTGAACATGAGACATACAATTTAATTTTTAACTACAGGATGATTCTGTACAGTGTGTGAAAATCCTAACCTGAGCACAGCTCATCGAGATGAATTAAGATAAGATGTTCAAAGCACTTTACACTACAATCCGTGCCCTCATTTACCCATTCACCCACACATTTACACATTTCTCCATGTTGGTTACATTAGGAGAGAAAAACCCTCCCCTGGCACAGATTTAAACTTAATTTTGTTAAAAATAAAATCACTGTATTAAAACAGATTTGTTTTTTACCTTCTGATTAAAAGGCCACTTAAGGAGTGCATCGCTGTGCCCCCTCATCACCACAAAGAACAAAGACAGGTGGGTGCCACGGCCCGTCCCGTCACCATTCAGGTATATCCGCAGGCACATCTTGTAACCGTATTTACTTGTATAAAATGCTGAGAAACAAAATATAATCTTAGAACATCATGATGCATTTTATTGCAACCAGACAAACATCACCCAAAATACTCACCAGGAGAAAACATAGCAGGAGCGCGACCAGCCACAGCATCTTGCCTCTTCTTGGTGAAATCAGAGATCTTCCAGATGAAGATGCCATCATAAGTGGCTGCAGACATCTCCCTCATTTTCCCCTCCATCTCCACGATGGACAGGTCCCTCAGACTCACCGTCCTCTCCAGCTGTCGAACCTTCAGCAAAGCACCACAAGAAAAAGGCTTTTTAGTGAGATAAAGGAGATTTACTAGAATTATTTAAACCAAAACAGAAGATTGAACTTCATCACAAGAATGAACAAGACATCCTAACCGAAAAATGTGTAAACTAAAATAAGCACATTGGCTGATGAGGTGAATTGATTAATTAATACTGAATGATTTTTAACAAGTTAAGGCAACACCAACGCTTTGAGGAGATAGTTTAAATCTTTGAAGTGAGACTCAATTGATTATGAATGAGTAATATCTCACCTGTTGTAGATTTATTACAATAAAACCAGGGGTGAAAGGAGCTTTAAATTCTTGCCTGTATTATTACATAAACCGTCATTAACTGTTACCGCGCAAGCAGCATTCTTTTTCTTGGTAAAAAGGGACAACCTGTTGACAAAATCTGGTTGTCCGCAAAACATTTTAGTTGTCAAAAAAAATATCAAAAAAAAATGTACATTAATAGGTAGGCTATATTGTTCAGTATACGAAGTTTACTGTATACAAATGTTCTCAGTCAGCAGGTTAACAGTTTCAGGAGCTGCTTGAGTAAAACTTCCTCGTTCTACTCCTCATCCTCATCTTTGAAATAGAGAACAAAAATATTGCTACTAAAACTTTTCTACACCTAGAGGTTACCCAACATCCAAAAGCTTCCTGCTTACAGGTCAAACATTTTCATTTAAATAGGCGTATAATGACCTTATTAAAAGTTACAGTTTAGTGTTCTTAGCACTGAAGATATTCTTCAGAAAGAGGTTTTAAACAGCTCTGCTGTCATTTTAGTGTTCAACAGAGGAGTTTTGATATATTTATTTAAAAATATATAGCACAAGTTCACTGCTGCACAGAAAAAAAATACTGTTGTTGTTTTTTTGTTTTACCAAACTGACAGGTTTCTCCACTAAAATGATTGTGTAATTTAAAGACATTGAAACACCTGGTTAAATTTAGCAGATATTTATGAAGCTGACTCAGAGAATTTTGTTCCCAAGCCAGTTGCACTTACCTGACATGTTTCAACGTCCCATTTCTGTCTTCTTCAGCAGTGTCACAGCTGTTGAACTTTTGACCAGACTTATAAGTTAACTGCTAGTCAGAATGGAGTTTGAATGCCATAGCACTTGGGACATAAAATGTCACCTCTCTGGAGCCACTCAGAAGCCTGAACTTGTGTGTGAAATTGAGAAGTACAGACTAGATATGGTGAAGTTCACCTTGATGCGTGGCATGGGCTCTAGAAACAGTCTTAAACACATCAGAGTTGCCCATGGTGAGAGGCTGAGGGATGGTGTGGGTCTATGTATAGCCCTCGGCTTGGTACCTGTGTGTCGGAGTTTTCCCTGGTAGATCTTCCCTACTCCTTTGGGTGGGGGGACAGGCCCTGATAGTCATTTGCCTATGAGTGGAACAGCAATTCAGAGTACCCAAAATACAAACTTGGTAGGCCCAAACAGGTAAAAGGCATTTGCTGGTAACGCCTGTCAGAAGAACCCAGCAGAAGAATGGAGAACTTCTGAGAAAACTTCAATCACATCTGAGCAAAGACAGGGAACATTTAGTCTGAGTGGGTCATGTTTTGCACCTGCATTGTTGAAGCAGCTGCCCTGGCTGTGGCCAAAAGATTGTTGGTCCCTCTCATGATGGCCATCCTCAAATCTAGTAATGTATGCCACAGGTGAGAGAGGCCGTTAAACTGAAGAAACAATCCTATTGAGCCTTGTTGGCTGGTAGGACTCCTGAGGCAGTTGAGAGGTACCTGAAAGTCAAGCAGGCTGAAGCCCCTGTTGTTTTTTGTTTTAGGGCAGTCATCTGGGCGGCTGGAGCAGAGTGGTTAGGGCAGTCGTTCCAAAACCGGAAGGTCGCCGGTTCGATCCCCCGTCCAGCTGTCTCAGTTGTGTGTCCTTGGGCAAGACACTTCACCCCTAA
>JARVGW010000750.1:26177908-26190313 GCA_031762495.1 Anablepsoides rubrolineatus
TATACATATCTACAGTTCTAATCATAGATATACATATCTACAGTTCTAACCATAGATATACATATCTACGGTTCTAACCATAGATATACATATCTACAGTTCTAACCATAGATATGCATACAGTTCTAACCATAGATATACATATCTACAGTTTTAACCCTAGATATACATATCTATGGTTTTAACCCTAACCAGAGTCTAACTTCTGCTCTGTGACATTTGGTAACTTCAGCCAGAGGACAAACAGCGACAGACTGAACAGCATTAAAACTAAAACAGCCAGAGAAATTACACAGATAATACATAATAAATACACAATAAATAATATTTTTTTTAATAATAAAATGAAATATCAGCAACCAACATGTTAACATGTGAGCTGACGTTCTGCCCCTACGAAGGATTAAGCTTAAAGCATGAATAAAGCTGTAAGTTTGAGCTTTTTCTTAGTTTTGAAAAGCTTATTGTTCCTCCTCCTGCACTCCGTCACAACAACACAACCAAACCCAGCCAATGAAAACAACAACAACAACAAGCAAAGGACTAAAGGATCATATTATGAATATGTGCAAATAAACACACAACACCTCTTTAAAGAAGTGTTCTGAATTAATAGAGCAATAAAGTTCAAACTTACCCTTATGGCTTCAGTCTTTATGTACAGCTGCTGCCTTTACAACTTTACACATGATTACTGTATTCCCTGCACACTTTTCAAAATAAAACACTTACTGAATAAAATGAACATGAACACACCTTGAAACTGGTTTATACATAAATATTAACTATACTAAACAATTTAGTTTAACAAAACATCTTTACTGTTATTTTAATTATTAGGTAGAAACCTTATTCTTTATGTGTTAAAGTAAATAGTAAGCATTATTTTGAAGAAAGCTCATTGTTGTTATAACATATCCGGTAACACTTTACTTTACGTCCTGCCGTCAGTGCCAGTATGTCGTGCTATGATTGGTTAATACACAAAACATCGGACCAATCAACGATTATCTTTTTGCTCCGCGAGAAAAAAGAAATATTGAAGCGTGCTAGCAGTGTCAAGGTGAGTCGGGACTTTATATTTCAATTTGTTTGAATATAATAAGTGAGGAAGAAGATTGTAAACAGAGTCTACTCCATATTTATAATAATAAACAATTTGTTTACGGGCAGGGTTGACTGGAGTTAGGTATCAGCATTGGTTTCTTAGTAGCAAACCAATAATTAGCTTACCAAATACAGTTCAGTAGTTGGGAAATTAATATAGCTAAAGCAAATATTTGATTCTTCTCTTAGCGTGTTTTTTTCTACGTACTGATGTAATAAACCTAAGTTAAAGAACCATCATTGACACATCCACGCTTAAAAAGCCTCCTAAATATACAAAAACAGCAGGAAAACTATAAATCATAAAATTTTCTTCGTGGACAAATTGAGTACAGTATTAAGGAAGCAATAATACGAATGACTATGTTAAACAATACAAATGTATATGTGTGTGTTTGTGTTCAGTATTGTACAGTACAACGATATCTTGGCTGAATTATGAGTTTCATGATTTTAATACAAAAGCAGTTCTTTTAAAAAAGATGTAAGTGAGGGCTGTGATTTGATGCAATTACATTAGCAGATAAAAAATAATAATTACCTAACATAATTAGGTCATTTAGTAGATTATATATTTTTAAATCTTTTGGAGGTACGTGAAAATTCAGTAATTTGATACATTGCTTTATTAAAGTAGATTGTTGTTAAGTGTTTGAGCAAAAATAATTTAAAGATTTGAAACATGTATTTTATTTGGCAACGTTTTAAATGTTAAACTATAACCTGTCTTGAGCAGAGAAGAATAAGCTCGTAAGCAGTAATTAGTTTGTCATATATTGCTCAGAAGTTGGTTATTATAAATGTACAGTTAATACACATATTCTTCTTTTTGCATGCTTTGTTTTTACATCCCAAAAGAAGTCCAAAGGAACCAGTATGGGAGTGTTATCCACACTTATGAGGGGTCTGGTTAGAGGTGCTGACAGGATGTCTGAGTTCACCAGCAAACGCGGCTCAAAAACCCACAACAAAGGTCGAGGCGCCCGGCTCGCAGGACGAAACCTCCCCAGCGGCAAGTTTGTGTCTGTTCCAGAAATGATCCCTGAATTTGTGGTGCCTAATTTGGAGGGGTTCAAACTCAAGCCATACGTGTCGTACCGTTCACCAAGAGGGACGGAACCACCGGTCACAGCTCAGAGCTTATTTGATGAAGTTGTGGCTCCTCAGATAAAGAGAGACTTTGAGGAAGGTGTTTTCAACAAAGATCAGCTGGAGAAGTATGGATTTGATCCATCGCAACAAGGGAAGCTCTTCAAGCTGTATCCTAAGAACTATGTGCGTTAGAGATGAACTGGAGACTGAGCCCACAGGAGTATCATCAAATAAGACTGTAAACTGTTTCTAAAGTATGGCTGTTGGGTAAACATTTGGTTACAACACTGCAGAACTGTGTGTGTAAAACCGATCCCATGTGATCAGAGCATCGTGTATACCTTTTAAATAACTGGTGTATAAATGCAAAACATGACAATTGTTGTGTTTTTAATGCAACACAAATGAATGCCTTCAGCTGTTTTATTTTGTAAAAATCATCAAATAACATTTTAACTTTATAAATTTTGAATAAAAAAGGTGCAAAAATAAAAGGCCCTAACATTTCTTGAAGGAAGGAATGAATATTGCCTTTCATGCCAGTTTGAAACTAAGATCATTCAGTGGTGAGAAATGATGAAATTCTAGTGTTTCAGTCAAATATTAGAAATGATGTTGAGCAAAAATGTGATTAAGGACTTTCAGCTGCTACCACACAAACTTGAGCTCATTGAGTTACAGTCAGTTTCATGTTTTCTGCAGATCTACAGTTAACTGTGGCAGCCATGTTGAACAGGTTTGGCTCAAAGTAAATCACATGTAAAGTGATCCATCACTGATTCATGAGATATTTTCTAAGTTGAATTGAATAATTAATGGTTAAAGTAATTAAAGCTCTGATGTCATCAGTAGTGTTGGTGATGACAGCTACTAACAGGAAAGGTTTTGGTTTATTTATAAACGTTTCAGCTCAGTATCTGTAAACAGTTGTAGCCATGTTGGTGTTAGCTGAGGCCCCATAGCTGGAGCCTCTACATTAAACTTGTTCTTAATAAAATTAGGTCAATGTTTCTTGAAACTCTGCAAACACGACACAGAAACACATAATGCAGCACCTTTCAGTGAAACAAAAAACTGTAATTATTGGCAAACTGATTAAAAAGAAAAGTGACATTACATTCATTCAAACTGTGTACATTTAAATATGCTGCTGAGTATTTGGTTGTATAACTATGACATGAAAACAAGGTGTCATACAGTCCAGAACAAGTGAATTATAGTCGTTTTGATTCCAGAAACCCTTGAATTTAAAGAACGTTTGACTTTTGTTCAGTCAAACATGTGGATCCAGATCTAACCAGATATTTGGAGAAAAAACAAATAAAAGCAACAACAATGAAAGAGTCGTTTATGTTTCGTTTTAAACAATATCCTGTCGGCTCTAGAGGAAATGTTTCTTCTGTTTATAAATAACATGAATCAGCTCCTCAGGACAAACAAAACAAGATGTTTATAAAACTACTCATGTTGGAGTTGTGTTGGTTTTGCTGCTACAGTACGAAAGGACAATAAGGATTACAGAGTTCATTATTAAAAACAGGATGGTGATAAAACTAGTTTTTGGTGATTGGATAATCTATAGAAGTGTTGAACTCCTCTTCATGATAAAGCCGTGAATGAGACCTGTTCCCTCAGACTTCCTCAGCAATGAGCCGACACCTGCTGAGTCTCTGGACTCCAGTCCCAGCGCCACACGTGTAACATGTGGTCATAGAATGAGCAGGTGGCCAGCAAACAGGACAGTGAGGGGGCGTTCTCACCCAGGTTGGGGGTTGGACCTGCAGCAGGACAGGTAGAGGGGGCGGTGCTTTCCTCTGGGATGTATCGTCCTGCATCGTCCTCCAGAGAAGTGTCGAAGCTGGCAGTGGGAGACTCATACTGGATCTGTAAATGTCCTCTGCTCTGTGCCAGACCTGCCTTTGACTCTGTGCTGGGGGGGGATCCAGGAGCCAAGTCCTCCAGGGACAGTCTGGACCAGTCTGCTCCATATGCCAAAGAGTTGTGAAGGATGTAGGAGGACAGAACAGGACAGGACCCTCCACCTCCACCTGAACACAAACAACAAACACACTGATTCCTCCAAACATGAAAACAAACTTATTTTAACCTCATTACTGAAAACTGAAGCGTAGCTTCTCCCTTTGATCATCTCAGATCAAATCTGCTGTCAGGAACAAGTGGCTGTTCTTTCTTTTTATCCTGATTAAAACATTCTGTGGTTCTAAGCTTGAATCAGTGCTTGTTCAGTGTAACAGACTCACTAACACATTTAGACCTAAAGTGTCTGAAATGTTTTTGTATCAGAAATATTCTGACTGAAGCTTTGCTTTTCCACTGCCTCTTTCTGTTTCTTCTTTATTTTTAATCTCTGAATAGAATTAGAGAAAAAACACAAATGCTTAACATGTGAACACTGACACTTTTACACTTGAAATATTTAGATTTTATTTACAACTTCTTTTTTTTTTTTTCTCATAATGAACAAAAAATGTAATCTTTGAAAAACTTTGTGTTTATTACAATATACCACTGCTTAAAATGTTTTAGTTTTCTGTCGATGTTAACTTCCAACTAACATTTTGCTAATATTAGCATTTAGCTTCTTAGTTTATTTTGTTTTGATGTTTTTCTTTATTATTTAATTCACCTTTATTTAATCAGGCAAGAGGCCTAGTCATGTTTTTTGGTCTGTGGGAGGAAACCTGAGCACCCGGGGAAACGCCACACCAGCACATAGACAACACACAGACTGCACGCAGAGAAGACCCCGGGTCCAAAGCACAGATTGAACCCTGGACCTTCTTGCTGTGAGGCATCAGTTTGAACCACTGAACCATCGTGCTGCAGTTGTTCTGATCATTTTATCTAAAAATCCGGTCTTTGGTCCCTAATAGAACTACTGGTCTTAACAAGGTAGGTGTCATATGTATACCGGAGATGGTCCTAAATAGGTAACAAAAACAAGTACACACAGACACACACACAGACACACCAACCTAGCGCCTGCTGGTAGTGAAGGATGTGGAAATCGTTATGCATGCAGGCTGCTAGCAGCAGGTACGGGTGGTCTGGGTGCCACTTCAGCCTCCACACCCCTCCGCCCACTGGTGTCTCTGTAAGGGGCTGCTTCATGTTCCTGCTGTCCCACAGCAGAACCCGCTCATCGTAGCTGCAGCAGAAACACATGAGGATGATAAAATAAGAGCAGGAGAAGAGTTCTCCAGGCCAGAGGACACTCACCTGCCTGTAGCCAGGATGTGTTCACAGTGTGGACTGCTGTGAATGCTACACACACCCATGGAGTGACTGGGAGGGAAACAAATGTCAGCTGTTTGCCAAAAAGGACAGTTTGTCAGAGATGACCCTCAGGTCCTCTTATTACCTTTTACTGATGAAAGCAGGATGTGATGAAGCAGCTCTGAGATCCCAGCCTTTGAGTTTGCAGTCATCCCCACCTGAAAACAAACACACACTCACTGAGCTCTAATGAGCTTAGTTCTAAGCTGTAAAACGGGACAATGGTTAGATTATTTTATTTTATTTAGTATCCTAGGCTCTTAGAAAAAATATATTTGAAGTTGAGTTTTTGAAAAATTCATGAGATTGCTCTAAACGTCTGTATTCCTACAAAATGAGGGAAAATTATCTGTTCATGTAAGCCTGAACCAGCCAATGGATTTAGGTGATATTGATCATTTAAACTCATTACCTCATTTAAATACACTTTAACATTCATGAGGTACTTTGCATTGAGCGTTTATGGTTGAGTGTGGGCGTATAGAGGGCAGAACCTGAGGCAGGACTTTGTGTGCAAACTCTGAAGTGCAGCTGTGATTTATAAAGGAAGTGTGCATGTGCATGGTTTTATAAATCTGAATTTTTTTGGAGTATGCCATTTTCACCTCTTGGCCGTATGTAAACATTTAGAATGAAACGCATTGATTCATATTCCTTTATAAATTGACCCAGAAGTGACAGAAATCAAGCAATGGAGAGGGTTAATGCTAGGTGTAAAGACAAGGATTATTTATAAACAGAGTTTACAAAAACCCTGATAAATCAGAATTACAATGAGCCTCAAACAATCATTAAATGATGCAGAAAGGACTTCTGGTTATGGCAGTGTGCTGAAAAGACACGTGTAAGTCTACTCTGCTACTGAAATCCTAAAATCCTTTTCAAATAGGTCATTCAATCTACTCAAAACCTAAGTAATAAGGGAAGTATCGATGCCACAAAAGAAATTTATCTGAAACCTGACACGTCAATCTACAATATCAAACTTTGCAACATCAAGTATAGGTTCTGAACGCGAAGCTAACGCTAAAGCTATGGAAGCTAAAGATGCTAACCTTGAAGAAAACATTGGAGATGGTGCTAAAGCGTTTGAGAGAGATAGAAATACCATACAGGAATCTGACACTACTTTGTAAACAATACTGGCAACTATTAATATTATGAAGTCAGAGATCTCATCTAAATTTGACAGAATTATCACTGCAACTGAGAACGTTAAAAAGATATATGAGAATGTTCAGAAAAAATCCCACAGACTGAAATGAGAATCTCAACGGTAGAAGATGAAACTACTAGACTTCAGAAGACAGTGAAATCCATGAAGGAATTTGAAGAGGTGCACCAGCAGCTCCGATCCCTCCATAAATATATCAACAACAAACAGTTGAGTTTAATTAGAAATATTTAAGTAAATGTAGTGCCCTGCTTTTGATTAGATTGGTGGCTAAAAATATTGTTTGAAATACAGTAGCAGAGTAGTTAGTCCTAGATTGATCTTACTTAAATAAATAAAATGATGCAGAAAGTGTGGCATGAAGATAAAATTCAAATAAAAAACATGGAAACATCAAGTCACTTAACAGCTATTATGGTATTTAAAAAAATGGTGAAGATCAGCTGATCATATCCTAAAAAAATGTGAATTTTGAGAGTGTATTCTTACCTAATAATGCATGTCAGTAGAAAGAAAGCATTTAAGTTTTTACCAAACTTTTTAAAGATGATAGATGGATCATAAAACTGTTATTGTAGAACTTAAATACAGCTTTACAAGTTTTCTACAGACATATTACCTGAATAAACCAGCTGTTTGTCCCAGTAGGAGAAGGCTGTGATCCAAGCCTCGAAGTCATGGGCCTTCCACTGAGACAGAGCCATCAGAGCACCTTCAGCCAGAGAAAACACACTGATGCAGCCTGCAGAGTCACTGCACACCACCTGCACGTCACTGCTGCTGCTGCTGCTGCTGAGAAGACACAAGCTCACACATTTCTTTTCCTGTAAATCTGACAGAAACAGTTTAAAGCTGCTGGGGCTCTGCTACCTGTCCATTCTTCCAGTGGACCAGTCCAACGACAAGGCAAGTCTCTCTGCTCCCACCTGGCAGCTGCACAGAGTCTGCAGACAACGTCCACCTTCCTACTGGACACACAGCCACAGATTCATGACTGCAACAATCAGCTGTTACTTCATAATAAACACATCCTGAACTGTGATCTTTAGCCCTCATGGTATTCACGTTCATACACTTCATGATAGTGCTGGACAATAATTTAATATCAATATATGTCAGGGAAAATAATGGTTCGATAATGGTGAGAAGACTTTTAAAGAAACTTGATCTATGCATGTTACACTAGTGCTCAGTGCTGCTGCTCTATTTTCATTACACTACCTGCAGCACAGCATCAAAATGAGCTCAACAGCTGAGAGTGAACAAGAGTCCACAGCTGAAAAAGAAGCAGACGAAACAGTTGATAAATTCAGTGTCACAGACAGGGTTCAGGTTTTAATGGTCTGATAAACTTTAGCTTTCAGTCAGCTGTAAAGTGTGCCGGAGAGTACCAGGGAAGTTCCACTTGATAGAACTTTGAGTGCATGAAAGTTTCAGCCCTCTACCTATAACATCCATGGTTATACTGGCAAAAACAATCATAGTTTGACCCTCTCCCTCACTTCTGATGAGCGTCATGGCGCCTCCACGTGATTAGGTGATGCAGATGCAAAGGGTTAATAACCGAAGTCCCTCTAAATCCTCTCCTGAAACCACCTTTCTCACCTGACTGTCTGACAGTGTGAACATCTGCAGCTCTCCTGTAGCAGCAGCCATACCCAGAACGGGCCTCTCTGCTATGGGAATGTGGCACCTGAAATGAAACAGAAACATCTGGACAAAAGGAAGAAGATGATGCTGACCACTACAACCACACTGCGCCAACCTGACTTCTCACCATTTTAAATCTAAAATTGCTGCTGTGTCTGTGCGCTGTAGCTCAGTGAGAGGAGGCCTCAACACTCCCTCCTGACAAAACTCAAAGAGGTAAAGACGTCCGGTGCGACTGGGGGTGGCATCTTCATCCCCTCCCTGCATCATGAACAGAAGACATGCAACAGACATCAGCACTATATGTCTGAGATCACTATTTAATCCTAAAAACATATGTTCAAAAAGGTCAGCTTTTTACAACTGGGGTTTATCATTTTATTTTTAGGTTTCTACTAAATCATTTCCTTACAATACTTACAGAATTTATATATTTATGCAACATATGGAATCAATTTAATCCTAGAAATTACTTAACATCTGCATATGTTACCCTAAAGATGATCATTTTGAAATTAACTTTATGAATAATATTTAAAAAAACAACTTAAGCTTGATTTCATTATAAAGTACAAAAGGTTTAAGTTAAACAGCATAAACTACTATAATAGAGAAGACCCAGGCCCTCAGCAGGTCTCTGGACATTATGTACAAAATGTTTTATAAATACAAAGTTAAGAAAGAAGAGGACAAGTAGTGACTGTGCTGTTTACAGTTAGTTATATCAACAGAAAAAAGATTAAAATAAAAACCTACATCAGACGATAACCTGACTGTTTGCTTTTCAAATTAAGCTCTATAAATAAAGGTCTCCAACACAATAAAACTCCTGAAACATAATAATCTTCTTGCTCTTATGCTAATTAAGACCAAGCTACACAATAAAATGTATAAATGCTGTTTATTTCTTTGATGTTACTATATTACACACCAATTACTGAAGATATCTATGAGTCACGTGATGTTAATGTTCCTGAGTGCTTTGTCTGGATAAACTTTGAACTGTTGATGCTCATTTCTCCATTTTTATCCCCCGTGGCCGAGGCAGGGGGCTTAGAACTGCTCTCCCTCTGTTCCAATTTCAGAAAGCTGTAACTTTCACATAGAAAATCTAAAATACACCAGACTTGGTATGAGTCATCCATGTTGCATGTCCAACCATACCATGTGGTCATATGTTTACATCATCAAAGCCCCGCCCCCCTGACAACAAGAAGTGACCCTTTTTTGGCTTTGAAAACTTCATCTTTGACCCTCTTGACCTAAACAGCAACAAATTCTATCAGAATTTGTATCTCTGAAAGACGAAACGTTCATTAAATAAGAACCCGTCCAGATGACTTACTTTTCTTTTTGATTTTTTCTCTACCTGGATTACTGAGATGCATCAGAACTGCTCCCCTATTTTAGCACATAATAAGTCCCCATGATTACCATCACATACCACTATGACTTATGATAATATTTAAATATATATATATATATATACAGGTGCACTAACATTACAGGGGTGGCCAAGCTACACACTTTCCTTTGACTTGTGAATAGTTGTTTTAGTTGACACTTGTATAAAAAGCACACATTCATATATTCTGATTGGCTTCTAGTTTTTACTGAAAGATGAGAGTTCCCCTAATTTACAAACTTCCAGGAAGCGCCCCTATAAATAACACCAAAAACCTTAATATATTCAGAAAATATGGAGCTTTAATTCGTTTTGTAAGACATAAAACAGTGCTTGTTTGTAATCTTACGTCTTTGTGAAGCTGATATGTCCCGCAGGCCAGGACATTGTGGTTAGAAGCAACAGGACACCATTCCACGGTGTCCGCGCTCAGCTCCGTGTCAAACACCTGAAGATTGCGGGTTCTTGACGTCATCGTGGCCACTTATTCTGCATAACGTCCCTGTACCGATGCTGTAATCACAAAATAAAACACCTGGCCTGTCAAGCTGCAGGTTCTACTGGATACAAGAGCAAAGTTAGCTATTATGCTAACAAATAGTTCGCTCACTAACAAATAGGCCAAACTTCACGTGTGTTATTTGTAACGAGATTGTTTGAGAAGACACAAAACTATTTAAGTTCATTAAATTCACTGTTCAGTTAATTTAATACTGATGATCTAAAACAAATTATCAACAGACCTCACATGTTTTCCAGCCCCCAGTCTTCGCTCTGCGTCATTACGTCATCAGTGGACATGATGGTGCGTTCAGGGACCACAGTAAATCAACAAAAAGAAAACATTAGAAACAGCTGGACCAGGAAGAGTTGTCAGACTGCGTGTGGCAGATAAAAACAAAAACCAGTACTGGCTTTATTCTTGTGATAAAAGGTTCCGAGCAGCAGCCAAGGCGAGAAGAAAAACTGCGTGATTATAAATATGTAACTCATTATTTAAAAAAGTAGAGTCTTGCGTTTTGACGTAACATCCGAACTGAGTGATCACGTGATTTTTCTGGCCATTATGTTTTTCAGCTGCTGCAGGAGAGGAGACTGTCACGAACGTAACACCAGTAGCTTGTAGTACTTTTTTATTCAAATGAAATGGATTTCAACGTGAAGAAATTAGCTACCGGTGCGGGACTGTTTTTTACACGAGCCGTACAGGTAATAATTGAATAATTGTAACTCGCTCTGGGATGATGGATTATTTTATTTATTTTTTTTTGCTAATGCTTCTTTTCATTCTATGCCTGCCAGCAGCTCTCTCGTCTCTGTTGTTACGTTTCGATTCGTCTGCCTTCCCTAAACACAGCGTTGTAAATTCACAGGCTTTTTATGTTCTGTCATAATATAGAGCTACAAAAAGACTGTCCTGTCTGTCAGTACTGCTAGCTTACCAGAGTTTACTTTAGTACATTTTTAAAAATACATTCAGGGATGACCAGGGAAATATGAGACTGATCTATCCAAGACAGGCCTGTTTTAAAAAAAATCAATAGAAAAGCAATTAAACTAGGATTTTCTGGTTGACCTTAAAAACAAAAGCAGATGTATAAAAGTTGAGCTTTGTTTAAGTTATCCTACTCTAAACCAGTCAGGTTTAGTTGATCCTGATTGTTGTTTTCATTAGTCAGGGGTCTACAGACAATAAAGTTATATTCATCAACTGAATTGTACTTTTTAATCATTATTTCTCTCATCTCAATTAGGACAGTCACTTGACAGAGGTTGAATATTCAAGCTGTCATTTATTTTTACATCACATATTCAATTATTTGAAACATTTGATTTCACTTAAACAATAAAGAGAGGTGTTTTTTTAAATCAAAAAAGCCAATTCATATGAACTGAAACTGATTTATAACAACAATAAAACAGTAGGGGGAGAATAGTTATTGTAGACCAGTGTTTACTGTCCTGCATGTTTTACAAAACTGAAACCAACATGTCTAGTTTTAGAGCCAGAAGCTGTGCATTAGGGATGTGCTTCTGTACCATTTATACAAATACAAAAACATTATTATTTTTATCTTTATTACATGCAGCAGTGCCATTGTTTTGGAGCAATATTCTACACATCAATTAAGGCTGCACAATATTGGAAATTCTTGCGATGTCAATAATATTTGTAAATATTGCGAGGATGATATTAAGTGTGATATATGCCTATTTTTTTCCTTTCCAATCTGTACTTATGTAACCATGGCAGCAAAACCTCACACCAGACACAAATGGGATTGCCAAAAATCAATGTCATTTTTGTCTGGTGTGAGTTTTTGCTACTAAGAATCTGTCCTACTGGCTAAATATTACATTAGAAGGAAAAATACAACTTCTAAATTCTACAAATACAGTAGTCAACACTTATTGGACTCCAAGCAGTTCTTTGCAATATGAATACTGCGCACACTGATATTGTGATGAGGATGTTTTTGAGATATATTGTGCAGCTCTAGCGTTTCAATAATATGTAGAATTTTACCAGCATTTAAAAATGCAAATGAGATCACTGGCAATCCTTTAAAGGGTTAAAAAATGTACTTCTTAGTGGTGCTCTTTAGGGATGCTAACAATTAATCGATTTTCGATTAATTGTCGATTAATGGTTTATTAGATTAAAGTTTCTTCTATTCGA
>JARVGW010000750.1:26202275-26223820 GCA_031762495.1 Anablepsoides rubrolineatus
TACGCATCACATTTACACACTTTTCCTGAAGATAGAAGAGTTTGTTGAATCTGACGTGACGTGTTCGTACGAACCCTACATACGAACAAAAGTAAGAGAAATTTAGGAGAAGAATACGAACATGTTCTTGCATGAGGCCCATTGTTCTGTTTCAGATCTGTGTAGTCTCAGGCAAGATGAGTGACTTTAAAAGCCTCCTTTGGTATTTTTTATGCTTTTATTGTTGTTATACATACATCATGGTCAGTGTAAACTGGCCTTTTTTTACAAAAAACTTCAATGTCAACATAAAATTATATTTCTACAGAGTAAAACCAATTAAATACAAATATGCACATTTTTTCAGAAATATCCACCCTCTTTAAATGGAATAAACTAATTTAACTCAGAGGTAAAATACTGAAGTACAAATCTAATGATGGATACAAAAGGACTTTCAAGATCCTAAACATCCCAAGAATGTCTGTTAAATCCATCATCATGAATTGTAAGGAATATTGGATGTGTTAGTCCAACAAGAGCAGGCTGTTCTCACAAACAGTGACTGAGAATAATGAGACCATCAAAACACCTGAGACCACCTGAGACCACTCTGATGGAGTTACAGTCTTCAGCAGGTGAGGGAGAGACTGAGCTACAGCTGTTGATCAGGTTCTTCATCAGTCTGAGCTTTAGGTGAGAGTGACGAAGAGAACGTTACTGATGAAGAAAACTCACATTAACTTACAGCTAAAGTTTGCCAAACTCTAGATCTAATATGAGTTTACCAAACTACAAGGGTTTTTGTAAAGAAGGCTGATTTATTCTGACCATGATAGATTCATGACCACAGTAAAATTATAAAACATCCAAGGCAGTAAATGCTTTTTGTAGGCGTAGGTAAAACAGTGGCCAAAAGACTTCTGGACTTTATGCTTCGTTGTGTGTTGGTTGATAATAAAACTCATTAGACAAACTCTGTCTCTGGAACAAGGCTCAGACTGCAACACTGTTTAAAGCTGTCATTTTATACAACAGGCTTATAGGCAACCTGATAATCTAATTGAATTATAATTTACTGAAGTGAATGAGATTTTATTTGATTGTTGGTGTTTGGCTGAGCAGCCTAAACAGCTGGTTCTTCTGCAGGTATTTATACTCTTGTCCAGAGGCTATTTCATCTTGTTTTCACAAACAGAGTGAAAACTCTGAATACCTGCAGTGGTAGCTGATGAATCTATTCTGGCTCACAAAGTTACATTTGGCTGCTAAAAATAAGTTTTTGTTTCAACATTCAGATGTTTCACACTTTCTGGTTGTCAGTTCTGATAATGGAAGGTTTGATAGTCCTAAAAAACAAACTAAATTAAAGAACCAGAAAGCTGAACCTGCAGCTCTTTTTATTAAAACTCATGTAAATTTCTCCCTGGTGATGAACAACAGCCCTGCTGCTCAGAGTATACTGACACTCTGAAACATTAACCTTGCTACATAACTCTGTCAGAATCAGACAGGAGCACCAACAGACATACCTTTGCAGGGAGTTTTCCTGCTTCAGATAAGACTTTTCTTGGTAGTGATGGCTTAATTCGGGAATATGAAATGTCTTATCTGAGAGAGCAACCTTACATACAGTTTACCGTACTTGAAGTGTGGCTTGGCTCAGGAATAGTATCAGTGGGGCTCCATCATTACACTCCTGTAAAACAATGGTAAAAATACATTTTCACACCTGTTGTTTCTGACAATCCTATGCCTTCAGCCATAGCTACACATTTATTAATTGAGAATACTGTGTGTCCGGCTGATGTTGTGACTTGTCTAGTTTAAGAAAGCTGTTGATATTTTACACTCATTTATAGTTGAATCTTCAACAACTGACATGGTTGGTTGTTTTTTCTGCAGTAAAATATGAGAGCTTTATTTTGAAGGATAAGACTGTGTCACATGTTCTTTACATTGTGCAACCTCATGGTTTTAGTTGAGGTTCCTTTGACGTCAGAAAGGAAAGGAGTAGTGGCATCTCAGAGGACTGATGCATCATCAACAAAATGTTTGGCTGTTGTACAGCCTAAAGAGGCAAGTGGACTTCTTGGTGATTTCCTTCCATAAATCCCTCTGAACTCAAACACGGCTCATTCTAATGCAATGAAAGACCCTTGTGTATTACCAATACTTACAATTAAATATTAAAACTCTTCTTATCAGACTTGGAGAATCATTTGTTAGTCCTTCTGCCTGTGTCTGTGAGAGAATCATGATTTGTTTCCAACATGACCCTCACACAGTGTGTTACATTGCCCACAGTGTGCCAGTATTGGCACCTTGCAAGAAATCAAGTTGTAGCTGTAATATCCAGAACAAGCTAAATGTTTTGACGTATAAAAAGTTAAAATAAAACAAAATGTTAATTGAGTTAGGTGCCAAAAATTGTACAGAATTGTAGTAGCAACCATAAAGAGTTAATGTATTGTTTATCTGCACACGTTATCCAAACTGAATTTTACCATGACCTACTGAATTTTACACATCATAAGGCCCATTACAATGACAGGTCAGTCAATGGTATGGGGAAAAATGTTTCTTCCTTGTTGCTTTCCCCAGAAGGCATTAAATTGAAGTTTCACACCTGAGTTATATGATCCCAGTCTCTGTAAACCATCATTGTGTTATTGTGAAGGAGGTGTGCCCCTTTAGAGAAAGGACAATTGTTACTTCACTGCTTGAGTACCAGACCTCTGTGTCACACTATGACTTTGTAGAATATTGTCATAACTCTAATAAAATAAATTCTTCAACCCAGAACAGGGCTGTACATTAACTTGTTTCAACTTGTGTTGTGCTTTTATTTCTTAGAAAACGAATCTGGACTATGGTGTCTGTGTCTATTATGGTCATTAAATACAAACAAACTAAAAAATACAACAACTGAAGTGTCCTCTAAACACTCAAAATTGTCCCCTAATTGTTTTATTTTTTGCTTTATTTTTGTTTACCTCACAGTATTTTTTTTATCTCAGCTAAAACATGTAGCAAAAGATTAAGAATTTCTATTTCATGTGAGAAATGTGGTTAACCAGAGGTGGAAACAACTCAAAATAAAAAAAATTATAAGAACATAATGCAAGATTTGCTAATCTCATAAACCCATTTTATTCACAATGAAACAGAAATATATCAAATGTTTAAACTAAGATTTTGTAAGGCTATTATTTGACCATAACAGCACCTGTTATACACATGGGAACATCTGCTCTTTGATTCACAGTAGTCTGAGTTTTCTCATTCTTGTTCATTGAATGATTAATCATCTTTTAAACTGTGTGCTGATTATATCAGGGCAGATGGTCTCCCTCCTCTTTAGTACAGAGGATGTGGGATCTATTGCTTCTAAAAGCTGTGATTCATCTGACCGCAGGACAAGTTTCCACTTTTTCTCAGTCCATTTGAATGTGTTTTGGCCCAGAGAGAGTAGTGTTTCTGGATGATGTTCATGAGCCTTTTTTACAGATGATTTGGGGAAGTGTTCCTGAGCTCATGCAGGGATGAAAGTTCAGCTCTGCCGTGTTCTTTGGGTCTAGTGGTTTCACCACCTGTTCTGTAGATATTACCCATATTTTCCCAGTTTGCAATGAACACATTATTCTGAAATTAATTTAGATTAGTTTGTTTTTAACAGAGCAGTGAACCTCTGCCCATCTTTACTTAGAGTATCAGCTGAAATGCTCTTTTTACTCTACATCCAATAATCACTTTCTGAGAGTTTCATTAAGGGAGAATATTATGCAAAGATGACTTTTTTGGGCTTTATATCATGTTCTAATGTCATTCCCTCATCAAAAACCGTCAGAATGTTTCTTTGACTCGTTCATAAATGTTTGAGAAATTGCTGGCTGGTATAAAGCACTACCCATTGTACCGAACTCCTCCCTGAAGCTCTGTCCCCAGCTGAGCTTCATCCCCTGAAGCCTTGTTGTGAAAACATGCTGAAGTGGGAGTGTCAGAAATGGCAGGCAAGGCCCATTTCAAGGCGTTTAGATTGAATATGATATAAAGTCACATATTTTTTTTTAAATATATACAGCTTTTACATAACAACTGAAGGTAACCGGTATTTGATTGTGGTATAGAATTGAAGTGTGTGCCTAAAATAAAAATACCCCCTCTTTAAAATCTGCCCAGTATTTATTGAGATATTTAGTTAAAACTTTAGACAAAGGAACAGACCTGGGCAAATACACTGCCTGGCCAAAAAAAGGTCACACACACTAATATTTCATTGGACCACCTTTAGCTTTGATTACGGCACACATTCACTGTGGCATTGTTTAGATAAGCTTCTGCAATGTCACAAGATTTATTTCCATCCAGTGTTGCGTTAATGTTTCACCAAGATCTTTCATTGATGATGGTAGAGTCTGACCTTCTCCAGCACATCCCAAAGATCCTCAATGGACTCTGTGGAGCCAATCCATGTGTGAAAATGATGTCTCATGCTCCCTGAACCACTCTTTCACAATAAGAGCCTGATGAATCCTGGCATTGTCATCTTGGAGTATGTCTGTGTCATCAGGAGAGAAACAATCCATTGATGGAATAACCTGCTCATTCAGTATATTCAGGTAGTCAGCTGACCTCATTCTTTGAGCACAGACTGTTTTTGGCTGTGCAGTGTGTATCATTGTCTCTTTGCCTTAGGCAGCAGACCATGAAAAGTACTTATATTTATTGGTTAGAATAATACAGGTTAATGCAGTCTGTTACTTTCTGCCTCTGCAATTATGACTAAGTCTTTCTGTCATGTAATTACATTTATAATATGAAAAAACAGGGATTTTAACAGCCTGAGTATATTACTGATGAATCACCATCAACCAAACCAATCATGTGTTTATGACTAACTCAGACAACTTGTTTCTCTCTTAAAACAGTTGCCAACTAAAAGATTAAATACTGAATCACAAACATTGTGAAGTTTAGTGTGATGGACGTTAGCACACACTGGTTATTGATGGTGATAATTTGCATTTACTGTGTGCTTCTCTTCATACCAAAAATGACAAGAAATAAAACCTTGAAAAAGCAAAGCTCTTCTGCAATAAGTCCAAGGAGTTTAGTCACTGCCTGAATGGGGACACATGTTGGGAGTTGTGACACTTCTGTATTTCAAATCCTGAGAAATGCTGAGAATAAATAATACAAGTCATCCTGATAAATGAAGAAAACTGTTGATGCAAACAGTTTTCCTTTTCTTAACATGCAAGTTCAACAAAGCACAGTTGCATTTGAGAAACATTGTACAAAAAGAACATTTCACAATATTTCTGTGAATGAAAGCTAAATCTCACTGACTAATGGAACAAAACATTTCCATATGAACAATATGTATCATATCTTCTTGGTCTTTCTGTTAGTTCTCATGTTTTTCTCTCTTTTTTATGTTTTTCAGTTGTGGACTGAGGAAGTAGAGAAGGTAAGTATAATTTTGTAGTACTATTTTTTCTCTTTCTTGTTTAAATATTAGACACTCATTATTGTAATAAACATATTAAGCCAGTATCTCACCAGGCTGTGACTGGAGGAGAGCTGTTGGTAAACAGCATTTGTGAGGTTATCTCCAAAATGTCTTGAAACATTTGTTCAGCTCAGTTTCCCTACATTAATCTCAGAAGCTCACTGTTGTGTCCAAAAGTTCTGACAAATTTTCAATCAAATGAATAGCATAGTTGTCACATCAGGAGTGTCTAGATTCCTTTTTATTTTGTGTCATTCTGGAGCACTATAACTGTATTTGAGACCTGCAGAGGAGCTCTCCTTATCAGAAAATATCTGAGGCTACAGCGCTGCTTGTCCAGGGCTGGAAATCTTTAGTCACCTCACAATTTGATTTGGTTACAAGTGAGTGGGCAATTAAAAACCGATGGGTGAATCTTGATGCATCCAAAATCACACTTGAAGTAAAGCCCTGAGCATAGAATTTCTCAGATTTGAAATAAACTCATTTTTTTTTGCAAAACGCTGCAGCAAAGAGCAGTTTTTACTCCTGAACAAAAGACATCCACTGGTTCTGTGCCAGTGGATGTCCAATCACCAGGGGCCTCATGTACAGACTTATGTAGATTTCTTACTAAAACAAGGTCAAATCAAGAAAACATCGTACGCACAAATAAATCCAGATGTATCAACCCGCGAGTACGCTGGAAATCCAAGCATTTCTTTTGTACATCTCAATCACCGTGGGACTGAGTGGACATGAGACTTCTCACGGACGAGTTTATTAACATAATTACGGTAAACACGGAGAAACTCAGATGTTTGGCAGAACATAAATCTTTATTTATGAAATAGTTGCTTGCAGGACCTCACTGGAGAGTTTCAAAGCGATGTTGGTGGTTTGGAATCATACGGTTGAGGCGGCCGCAGCTTCAAGCACAGATTCAAAAGGATCATTCTTGGAAGCTGAAAACAGCTGATGAGCCGTCGTCGACATGGATCTGAAAATCCTCTCTGCATATAAATACATGCTCAGTGTATCATTTGTTATATCCTCCGGTAGGGCCAAGTCCATTCTTGTTGAAGGTATTTTTGGCACAACTTTGCACACGGTTTTATATCCACTCATCTAACTGCATAAATTTGGATGTAATTAATCATGTGTTTCTGTTGTGAGCAACAATCATTTAATCACCTCTAGTGTCGCCAATGGAACTAGAAGCACAGAAACATGCGTACGCCAGCCTTGGAGTTGGCGTAGGGCTGCGCACATTTTCACGTTCATTTTAGTCTTGATACATCTGAAGTTTTGCATGAAAAAGGGTGTACACAAACTTTTTGTTGCACCGTTGGTACATGAGACCCCAGGTTAGAGCTTTTAGTGATCATTGTATTTTGCTTCACCATTTCCAAGTTAAGCTGGTGTGAGACATGGTCGGCTTCATCTGTGAGTTATGATCAACCAGAGGGAGCAGAAAGACTGACTAAAGACAGATTTTAGAGAACTGGTTTATAAAAAAACCTAAAGTCAATTTTCCTTTATTTTATAAAGGCTGGAATACTTCACTGGCTTTTAAAACTGAAGGCTTTGTTTAGTTTTGTTGTGTAGTCACTAGAAATGATATAGATGCTGCCTTTCTGGACATGATAATTCCACCTTTTGCATTCTTCAACATGACATCATTATAAACCTGTGAGGCATGCAGCACTTGGCAGGGCTCGTTGGTCATTTGGTCAGAAACTCAGAATTCAGTTAGACCACTGCTGAAAATTCACCAACTAGACCCCGACAGTCAGAACCCAGAGAGATACTGGTTTGATAAGAATAAGTACAAGTTTCAATGTTCTGAACAAAGTGTGGAAACGTCACTGTGTGAGACCACAGTAATAATACTGTTGTTATTGTTTCAGGCTGAACAGGATCTACGACTGGCCCAAACAGAGTTTGATCGCCAAGCAGAGGTTACACAGCTGCTTTTAGAGGGCATCAGCAGTACACATGTACGTCAGCTGCAACCACAAATACAATAATGAAACTTATTTCCAGTGAAAAGAACCACAGGCATGAGTTCCATTTCAATAATTTGGTTTTAGTAGACCAGGTTTTTCTTTCGTTTTAGTCCAGTGTCAGTTTAAAACATGATTTAATTCTCTTTAAAATAGTTATATTTGTTTTGTTTTTACTTTAAGCAAATGTAACCTTCATTGTGAAAATAAATACAAGATGTTGGAGTTTACTAATGGTATGCAAACCTTTTAGATAACTAGATGTTTGTGTCTTTTCTGAATACTAAACATCCAGGGTGTACACCACACAAATTAATCATTAGTTTGTTACATAATAACATGCATTTTATTAGCACAAATTACAAAAATCTTTAGGAATCAAATAGTTTAATTCAAATATTAAAAACATTGTTGCTGACTACATATTTTTGCCATGGGACCAATGAGATTCTTATATTAATAAAATAATAATCATAGTCAAATAAAAGAAAGTAAAATGTCTCTGTTGTTATTCTATCCTTGTTTATTTGGTTTATCTTTTAGATCAGAACAAAACTTTGAAAACAAATGTTATCAGGCACTTATTAAATCTTGGTTTATAACTATCTTTTTCTCACTAACATAACTTTTTAGATTGTATATAAATGATGTTTTCAGTAACTAAGATAAATGTATCATGTTTGCAGTTGATTCTAATTTAGTTCAGCAGTAAGTAAAAAAAGAGTTAATTAAAATGCTGGAATATGATCGGACTTTCAAATTGTTCAAATTTATTGATATATTGTATTTTTAAAAAAACTTTAGAGTTTGTTTATTATGTTGCAAATAATTCTTTCCTGTATCTCTTCAGTCTGTTTTTAAACTAGAAAAATGACTTGCAATTTCTCACAAGATCACTACTACTACATCAAATCTGAGCTCAATATGTGTAAAATAAACTGAATTACACACATTGTTAAACTAAGGTTTAGTTGTGGCAAAACATCTTTGATTGGATCGACTAAAATTGGTTACTTTTACAATCAAACTAACAAATTAAGCTTTTATTTTGGCTTCTTTTATTTATATAAATCTTTTTTTTTTTTTTGTTTTATTTTAGGTTAAAATTTGCTCCAATGATAGACTAGTTCTGTATTGACTGACATAGAATGTACTTAATGTCATTCCATCCCAAATGATCTTAATAAAAATAACTAATTTGAACTTTTTTGGCTGACAGCTCTTATATTTGTCTTGCTGTTATTTTAGGTGAATCACTTGCGGTGCCTGCATGAGTTTGTGGAGGCTCAGACTGCATATTATAAGCAGTGTCATCTCCACATGCAGGAGCTTCAGAAAGAGCTGGGAAGGTAAGATCCTGTCATGAAGTGACATTTTTAACTTTTCCTACTTTAGTATTTATGTCTAAATGCATAATGTCTGCCTAATGTGTAAAAACTACAAGCTTTCTTTCCCAGAACTGTCCCACAGTCAAAGAACAAGCAAAAAATGACAAATAACTTAGTTTCCTTACTTTTTAAAAAATATTTCCCTGTAAACAAGATATAAATAAAGAACAGCTGTATATAAAAGCTTTCACAAACAAATCCCAAGCTTTTATCAGACATTTCCTCACCAGCAAAATCAGGGTGACAACCCTGGTCACATCCTGCTTGTGATCAACTCCATCATGTCGTCGTATATATTTCTTTCTCACTCTACAATTTTATTTAAGTAAAAAAAAAAACACTTAAAAACTTTTGTGCATTTATCCACACACATACAGGCAGGTTGCCGTGTTCACCCAAGAACTTCCCAAAGCTATTTTAGAGCCCACCCACTCATTGCTGTGATTGGAGTTTTATTGGCTTTACCTCTGCAGCATCATAACTGGTGTCAGAACTAATAGGCTTGATCTGCATACAAAAATAAATAAATAAATAATCTAAGTAGCTTTCACATGACATGACAGCCTTTGAATATCGTTGGCTCTGAAAATACATGGATCAACCATATTGTTTAAAAATAACCTGAAAATCTACAAGCTATTGGGTGACAGATGAAAAGTCCTAAAGGCATGTAGTAAGCAAATGTTCCAGTCTCTAAGAAAGACAAAGTGACCTGCCTTCATGACCTCCATTCTGTGGCACAAACAACTGTTGCAGTTCAGAAATCATAGTGTAGTTAAACACACTTGAAATAGAAATTCCTTTAAAAAGTAAAATCATGTCAATGATAACTTAATTTTTTTATAATAATGAATAAAAGATTAAAACAGATTGTTGTGTCAGCATTATCTACAGACAAGGACAAATGATTGAAAGCTATTATAGAGTTTTGTTTCTAAGGCAAGACAAAGTTCAATTAGTTGTGAGACATGACTGGTGGTGGTCAAAAGGTCATGTCAGGGGTCACAGTCGTTCATGCTGCAAGATATTTATTCTCAGATATAAAAATTCCTTCTCACTCAGCACTTGTGTATGGCCCTGGTCACAACCGTGGTCACAACCCTGGTCACAACCCTGGTCACACCCTGCTCACAACCATGGTCACACCCTGGTCACACCCCTGGTCACAACCCTGGTCACACCCCTGGTCATACCCTGGTCACACCCCTGGTCACAACCCTGGTCACACCCTGGTCACACCCTGGTCACAACCATGGTCACACCCTGCTCACAACCATGGTCACACCCTGGTCACACCCCTGGTCACAACCCTGGTCACACCCCTGGTCACAACCCTGGTCACACGCTGCTCACAACCATGGTCACACCCTGGTCACAACCCTGGTCACACCCTGGTCACAACCCTGGTCACAGCCCTGGTCACACCTTGGTCACACCCTGGTCACAACCCTGGTCACAACCCTGGTCACACCCTGGTCACACCCTGGTCACAACCATGGTCACACCCTGGTCACAACCCTGGTCACAGCCCTGGTCACAGCCCTGGTCACAGCCCTGGTCACAGCCCTGGTCACACCCCTGGTCACAACCCTGGTCACAACCCTGGTCACAACCCTGGTCACACCCTGGTCACAACCCTGGTCACACCCTGGTCACAACCATGGTCACAACCATGTCACACTCTGGTCACAACCCTGGTCACAACCCTGGTCACACCCTGGTCACAACCCTGGTCACACCCTGGTCACAACCCTGGTCACACTCTGGTCACAACCCTGGTCACAACCATGGTCACAACCCTGGTCACAACCATGGTCACACCATGGTCACACCCTGGTCACACCCTGGTCACACCCCTGGTCACACCCTGGTCACAACCCGGTCACACCCTGGTCACAACCCTGGTCACAACCCTGGTCACAACCCGGTCACACCCTGGTCACAACCCTGGTCACATCCTGGTCACACCCTGGTCACAACCCTGGTCACAACCCTTGGGGTGGTTCCTCTTACGTCAGCACAGATATACCAGAAATATTAAATAAGTCTGTTTATCCTGCAGAAGGTTGCATATACAGACATGTTGAATCTATTATTGTTTAAAATAGACTAAAATTGATCACAAAGTGCAAGATATAAGACTGTATCTAAGACTGAATCTCAATAAAATTTTTACTATTATTGATGCGAAATACAGAAATGACACCAACAATAATAATAATCATAATGATAACAATAATGACAATAATAGTAACTAATAAATATATATATATATATAAATAATATTCATTGCAAGTAGCCTGAATCTTATTTGATGGGGGGTGGTAAGGGACAGGGGAGCTGCCAGAAATTTTGGGCCCCATGACGAAAAATCCAATTGGGCCCCCCTGCCAAGGACACAACAACTGCGACAGCTGGAATGGAGGATCGAAACAGTGACCTTCCGGTTCCAGGCCGACTCACCTAACCACTCTTCCACAGGAGGTGGTCCTGGACTTCAGGAAACAGAATGTGGCCCATTACTCCATCTTCTTTGGAAGAAATGTTGTGGTGAGCATCAGCAGCACCAGTATCCTGGAAATCATCCTCAGCCTGAACCTGAAAGAGCAGAGCAAACTAAATGTGACTAAGGTTGCTCATCACACTTCACTTTCTCAGGCATCTGAGGAAATCCTGAATGTTCACCACAGTCCTCTCCAGTTTCTGCAAGTGTTCTGTGAAATCCATCCTCACAGGATGCATCACATCCTAGTATAGGAGCTGCTCTGCTCTGGACAAGAAAGCCTACCTCTTTGGTCTACCTCCCCAAAGAGCATTGTGAGAAACTGGAATCAAACTGCATGCCACTCTTCTTCCTACGCTCTGGCAGAAGATCACTTCATACAAACAACCAGATTCAGGGGGAGGTTTTACCCCAGTGTTGACAGCTGAATTAACTCACACCAAGCTATGATTTACAGTTTACAATGTAACTTTTATAAAATGCTCAGTTTTACAGATATTAAGATTAAAATCAGGTCTGGTAGTATCTGAGAATCATACCCAACACACACTGACTGAGATCACACAGGATCTTTTATTTAAAACTTTGGCATGCAGTGCAACAAGTGCTTTTGTTACAGTTTGGAACGTGTTGCTGCATCAAATTCAAAATGAGGAAATATTTGAAAAATAAATAAATAAATCAATAAACAATTAGTTTATCCATTTGAATAGTAAATATCTTGTCTTTGTTGTGTATTCAGTTGAATATAGGTGTAAAAGGATTTGCAAATCATTGTATTCTGTTTTTATTCATGTTTTACACAACATCCAACTTCATTGTAATTGGGATTGTAATAAAGTAGGAAATTATATTTGATGTTCATCTACAACTGATTCATTTTGGAGTCCACCAGCTGATCTTAGAAAACACAAATAATGATTATAATTCAGTCTATTACGCACACGACATTGTGCTCAGATTTGTTTGTACCTGAGTCATTCATGACACGTACTTCAACAGGTACACATTGCTCAACATCTTTGAAACTTTAGCTATTGTCATCAACCCACCATAGGACATACATCTACACTGATTAACCTTGGAGTCAATCCAATACAAGATGCCACCACAGCTAATCAACCTTAGCCAATACAAAAGGTTTTACAGATGTTGAACTAAAGTTTGATGTGGTACCTGTGAGTTCCTAACAACACATTTCACATGTATGACATTACACAACATTACTTTTAAGGTTTGACCAAAACAACTACAACTCTGTCATTTCTCAACGTGGTAGTCTAAATCTCTGGTATGTGGGTTGGTGTGTAATATCCATGGTAACATGAACATGTCTGTCCTCAGTCTGTGTCCACTGAACCCAAGTCACAAGTTCAACCATAGTTGTGTTAAAGATTAATGAATAGTGACTGAGTCACCATCAAAACATTGCATCACTCTGATTTGTATTAAGGTTTGTCAGTTCATGTTTTTGTGAAAGTTTTTGGCATCAGGTTGGAGATGTGAGGCAAGACATTAGAGTTGGTTCTTTCCGTTTTTAATCAAAATATCTTATGAAGCACTGGACAGATTTTAATGAGACTCTCAGAAAGACATCATTTTCTGTTCATCTGCAAGTGATTATCTTTTGAAGTCAACCCAATCCAAGGTGGCTGCCTTACCTAATCAATATTTGCAGTTAAAAAACTGTCTATAGCTCAACTAATTTTGCAAATGTGGACTCAAAATTAGCTTTAATAGTAAGTGAGATTCACATACTTTTAGTGCCAAGAGTTCATCGTGAATCTTTAAAACAAAGCAATAAAACTTGATGTTTAAAACAACATAAATTCTGTTTTCTAATCTCTTTGTGTTTACTTGTTTTTCCAGATAACTTCATTGTGTAAAAATAGATGCCTGTTAGACCTGTTGTTGTACAACAAAAACTCTTACACAGCATTTTTAAGGGATATTTTTAGCATCTCGAAATGAGGTTCTGTGAAAATATATTTTTCAATGTTATGTAGAAAGCTTTAAATAAAGCAGAAAAAGTTAGACCTGACACATTTTTCATATTGCATAGGTAAAACTCCTGATATCACCAATGTGTTTTATATCATTCAGGCCTATGTTAAAATCACATGAACATTTGTGTTGATCCTGACTGTGTCAGCATGAAGCATTTTCTCCAATAAATTTGAAAAGATTTATTATGGAAGTGATTTTACTGGAATGGGACAGAGTCAGTCCAACAACATATAGGACATATAGGCAACTAAGAGCATAAAGACAATGTTCAGTAAATTAGCTTCAACATTCAACAAAAACTTTTTATGTCTGATATGTTTCTGAATATTTAAACACCTTAGAAAGAACTTAACAGTCTTGTGCTAAAGAAGTCATTCCAGATGAGTCATTTTTAAGGCTAGTAAATCATTTCTGTTTCTTCATGCTATCAGTCCAGATGAGGATGTGTAAGTATAACTCCTCAGGTGTGTGCACGCTCTCTGAATCATGTTATCACAGATTTGCTTCTGTTTCTTAGCAACAGTAAAACATAACAAAATACTACTTTGGAAATAGTTGCTTTCCATTTCCCATCTTCTGAGTTTCTTGTTTACTTTTTTATCTAAGGTAGCTGTGACCATCAGTCAAATCTAAATTAAATAAATTGTGCAATTTTCACTGGTTTTGCTAGAAAAATGAGAAAGTACAGTCACAAATAAGTTTGATAGTAATTTTCCATTAAAGAAAAACGCACAAAAATCTTAAAATTGACCTAAAAATAAAAATACTTAAAGTAACTGAAAGGTAAGCTGTCATTGCTTCTGAATTTTAACACAATTAAATGAAAAATAAATAAATCCACCCCTAATGAACAAACTGCTCCAGCTGTCTCTGGTTTTAAAGGCACCTTCTCCAGATATTCAAGAGGATTTAGATCAGGGCTCAAAAGACCAGGTTTTGGTTCTGAATAGTTCTGTGGCAGTTTTATCTGTGTTGTGGGTCATTATCCTAAGACTAAGACCAGGCTTTCTGACACTGGGCAGCATATTAGGCTCCAGAATGCCTTGATAGTCTTGAGGTTTCATCATATCCTGCATAGATTCAAGGCACCCAGTTACCATCGTGTCCTGCAGCCACGTCCAGAGATGTTGTCTCCAGGCCTGTGGTCATCAGTGGTAGTCACTGGAGCATCAAGCTGCTTATGGTCTCATAGTTTTTACCTTTAGCATCATGTTCATAAGTTTCTTTCTGTGGTCCAGTGGTACTCACCATGATCACAACTTTACACCTTTGAAATAAGCAGAGATTGACTACAAGATGGAAGACACCTGTGATGTAGGACACAGTTTGACATGTCCCTGTGGTCAAACCTACTTTAATCTATTCTGGGCTACCTTCCTTTTTGTCAAGGCCAGTTTCATTAGTTTGTTTTTTAACTAATTCTGTTGAACCACAATTGGAAAGCAATGATTTATTTTAGTTGATTTTCAGTCAATTTATTTTAAGTACTACTATAGAGACCATTGTGGGTTTGTCCTGTTTTAACAAATGGTTACAAATTTGACATTATAAAAGCCTTGCAAAAGTACCTTTTGAACTTTGTCAAATAATGTCCACATATCAAAGTGTTTTAAAGGTTTTTCTCTGATTGACCAACAAAATGTAGTTTATAACTGTGTATGTTTTTATAACAAATAGAAATCTGAAAGGTTTTGAGTGCATTTGTATTCAGTCTCCTTTATTCTGATACTTTCAGCTATATAAAATCAGCAGATTAGTAAAATCTACCTGTGTATAATTAAATCCCAGCATAATAACAGCTGTTTTGTGAACACCTAAGTATTGAGTAGCAGAACAATACGTATCAAATAGCATCATGAAGACCAAGGAACACACCAGACATATCAGGAAAAAGTTAAGAAATTGAAATCAGAGTTCAGTTATAAAACATCTGAAGCTTTAACATCTTTCTGAGCACTGTTCAGACTCAAAACAGAAAGACCTGAAGGACTGCACACCCTCTAAAACATGGCTGTCCACCTACACTGATAGTTGGCAAGAAGAACATTAATGATAGCATGGAAACACCAGCTGCGGTGGAACTATCACAGAACAACTATAAGTTCTGGTCTTATGGGAGAGTGGCAGAAAGGAAAGCGGTCAGTCTGTTGTTTCCCAGCAGGTCTTTACAGTCTCTTAATTATCATGTGTGAGTTTTGTTGAAAGGTATGATACTTGGTGAGTCATACGGTAACTGAGGAGCTTGAGAACATAAAACAGCATAATTACCAGGGATTTTAGGACTAAGCACTTCATACAGATTTACAGAGCGGTACAATGAACTGATGCAGTTCTGGCTTTAATTTCTGTGAAATCAAAACTGAAGGTTGAATTGTATTGTGTTGTGTTAGTTTTTATTGCTTGTTTTATTTTATTGACTTGGATTGTCTGCAGTGCGTTGAGATGCACATCATATTTGTGCAATTTGCTTAACATATTTTATTGTTTGTGTGTTGTTTGCAGGTAGTGTGTGTTCAAGGCTTAGACACACTTTTTGGCTAATTTTTCTTTGCGTGTGTCTGTTTATCATGACATTCATGTCTGCCTCATCTCTTTCAGGCTGCCCAATGCTTTTGCTCTGAACTCCACCCACTCCATGGTGCCTTCAGGCTCTGCAGCAGAATGTGGCGACAGCAGCCCGGTCGATACTGAAGACACACTGAAGATCGAGGAAGTTCAGGCACCAGCCACAGGAACCCGTAAGGCCAAGGTCCTTTATGATTATGATGCAGCTGACTCAAGTGAGCTCTCTCTTCTCGCTGATGAGGTGAGTTTTCATCATCTACTTGCAGAAAGTCAACTTTGTAAATGTTTACAGTTGAAACCAGAAGTTTACATACACAATATAAAAAGACACCTGTGTATTTTTTTCATACCGTCGTGAAATCAGAATAAACTTTTTCTGTTTTAGGTCAGTATTTGTGGAAACCTCATGTTTAAGCAGCAGGACCAACACTTTTTTTGTTAAAGCAAACTTTTCTCTAATGCTAGAAAGTTTTGTTTACTTCTGTCTCCCTCAGCTATTTTATTTACATCATATTGATTTCCTTGAGTCAGATCATTTATGTAACTTGTGAATGTTTATTTTTGTGTGCACTCCACCCTCAG
Source organism: Anablepsoides rubrolineatus (assembly GCA_031762495.1). Taxonomy (NCBI): domain Eukaryota; kingdom Metazoa; phylum Chordata; class Actinopteri; order Cyprinodontiformes; family Rivulidae; genus Anablepsoides; species Anablepsoides rubrolineatus. The sequence continues at coordinate 26,218,800 of JARVGW010000750.1, forward strand.
TAGCCTTTTCCAGTGAAATACTAATGAGGGGAGGTTGTGTGTACTTTGGTCCAGTCCTGCAGACCCAGTCAGGGTTCAGTTTTGTTCACTGTTTTCCCCCTGATTGGTTTTGGTGATGGTGTTTTGATGGTTGTGCAGATATTTTCGCCGTGACATGTTTTTCATCCCCACAAGGCTTTATGCTTGGGAAGAACAAAGGGGAGTTAGTATGGAGAGAAAATAGACTTATAAAGTTTGTGTGTGTGTAAAACATGATTTGTAACCCATAAAAAATATTTTGTGTGTAACTTTTGGTATCTGTAAGTGTGTATTCAAATGTACACACAAATTTTAATAAGTTACGAATACAAAATAAAAGTACACACGCACAAATATAAATTACACAAACATTAAAATTTCACACATAATTTTTTTTACTTTCAACCTCACAAATCTGATAATTACACACAAACTGGCTCCGACACATACAAGTCGTTAAATACGCACAGATAAAACTACATTTACTCACAGATCAGGTTACGAGTTCACAAATCATTTTGAGACTGTTTTCACGCTGCTGAGAGCTCCCAGATTCATGTGTAGATGATGCGTTTACATGCTGCTAAAAAGCTGGGACATTTGATCTTCCTTCAGAGCTTTGTGTTATTTCCTTGAAAAAGTATTTCTTCCCTTGTGCTGAAGTGGTAAAAATGTTTTTGTTTAAGAATAAAAGGAAGTATAGCTCATTATTTCTACTTTTATATTGATATTTTGATATTATAAGAAACAGATAATGACCAGTCAGTTCTGATTTTCTGATATATTTTTCTTCATTTAACAAATATTTGTTTGTCTCAGAATATATTAATGGTGGTCTCCATTTAACTTTCAAATCTTCCAATTTCAATACTACATGATGATAAAGTAATAAGATTTGGGCTGTTTAGATGGACTAAGCTTGTTTATAATTGGAACCATATTGTGATAAATATGAAGAATAAATGCAATAAATTACTACATGAAATCCTGTAAGTATAATCTATTTGAACAAAGTCATTTTAAAGTAGAAATCTGTTGGTCTTTCAAATATAAATGTGCAATTTTAAAATATTTTGTGCAGTGCAAAGAACTGACTGCTATAATCTTTTTTAAAAATTTGAAATTAGAGCATACACAACAATTTACATGTTTTAATGTGTTTATTTGCTCTGAAAAGTTAAGGAGATGGTTAAATATTTGTATGAATAATAATAATAATAATACATTTTGTTTGAAGGCATCTTTCAGGTCACTCAGGGACACCATACAATTAAAAAGGAATAAAACAACAAATGAAAAAACCAATAAAAACCTTCATACATAACATAATGTTAAATAGAGGTAATGAGAGATGAAGCTTTTATTAAATATGCTTGTTTGAAAAGAAGAGTTTTAATCTGTGATTTAAAAATGGAGCTGGTGGAAGAGTTTTGGATGTTTTGATGTACTTTACATCAGACCCAAATGTCATGGGTCCTGAGGATCTGTAGATGTGTAGTTGTGTGTTAGCATGCAGGGGTGAGTGTTTATCTAAACATAGGATGCAGGAAAAAAATAAGTCAAAAATAATGTTTTTTTTTCTTTAATCTCTATGAAATAAACCAGGTGTAAATTATGCAAAATTAGATGAAAGTTACAGGCTTGGAGTTTCTTTAAGTAATGCATATTTTCACACTCAGTAAAAGCCTAAAGACCCTGCAGAGACCCTGCAATAACCACCCAGACACGTTTCTTTACCACATCATCCTGTATGAGCTGGCATCAAGGTTCTGTCTGATCTGCTGCACTGGAGCACAGAACACGGCTGTAGAACCACTAAAGAAACTGATGGGGAGGAGGAGAAATGACCAAAGTCCTCTTCTAAAGGAGGATGATCAGTGAAACCACCTGTTTGAGGAATTTAAATGTGAAACAGAGTCTGTATCAGCTGCTGGCTCAGCATTGTTTTACCTCATGTGAGCTGAAGAGTGGATCATTATCTGTCAGGGCTGATGTGGAAAGGAATGAAGTCTTTCAGTGAGACGGAAGTTCAACGTCAGAAAACGTCAAACAGTAATGGAATGACAACAGTCACCCTGCTGTGAGCTGCTTTCTGCTGGGCTTCTGTTGTCTTTAAAAGGAGTGTCTACTCTGTTTACTCAAATCAATCAAACATGTTGTAGTGTCCTTGAGCAAGACACTTATTCCCTCTGCTGCACACATAGCTGCGTCCTGCTCCACCTGTGGTATCTCATGTGTGATGTGTCATCTATACATTTAGTTGTTGTACAGAAACACACATGATGACTTTCACCAGCCTCAGCACCATCTACACACACCTGATCACACCTGATCTGTGCTCTGCTCACATACATGTGTTTAGTAACACGGACATTGTTCTGTGCAGAAAACAACAACAAACTAAAGAAACAATGTCACAGCAGAGTGGTTTATTATTAACCACGGTTTCATTCACATTTCATTGGTTTTGAGAGAGTTGTTTTCTAAGCCTGATGATAAAAACAGGTCCTTGTTAGGCTAGCATTAGTCCAGCCAGGATGAAGGTTTTTGCCTCTTTCAGTGTGCTTTGTGTTCAGGGTAAAACTTGTTTAAGTTTGGTTCTACATGTTGAACATCTAACACGCCTGTCTTGTGTTTTCCAGCTGATTACAGTTTACACCGTGCCGGGGATGGACTCTGACTGGCTGATTGGAGAGAGAGGAAACCAGAAAGGAAAAGTTCCTGTCACGTACCTAGAGCTGCTCAGTTAGAAAACATGCATGTATGATTGATTCCAACTGAAGCCACGAGGATTTGTCTTTTCTTTCTCTGGACTGCTCACTGTTACACTAATACAACCACAACAAGCACTAACAGCAGCTGAATTCACACATTTATCCACCATCAGAACACAGCAGTGGTCCCACAGAGCGCAGGAGAATCCCCGGCAGAGACGTGTGATACGTTTGGTGAATTTGTTATTTTCATTACTTTGTTGTCATGTTTTTTTTTTATTATAGTGCATCCCAAAGATTCCAGCTGACCAGTTCTATCCACATTATGCTACCTTATTATTCTTAGTGTCTTCATATTTTGTTTCTGTTTAAAGTCTTACCTGATGAAGAGTTGTAAAAAAGTATATTTATGTATTTCTATATTTATTTGTGCATGGAGAATGGAGACGTGTACCTGAAGGAGAGTTGGAGCAGCAGGACAGATTAAATAATCTGAGCTCATGTTGTCAGTTCTCTTTTAGGACAATGGGTGAAAGAAGAAGTGAGTGGTTGTGTGTTCACATCACATCACTCTGATGTAATCAGTTCCAGTTCCTCCAGACATGGAGACTATGAAAAACATTTGTTTTCATACAGTGGCGTTGCTGAAAGAAAGCCAACCTGCTGAAATTCCAGGCTTTTAGGTATCGAGACATGATCTGATGTCCAGATTTCTAAAATATTTAGCGTACAAAAACACACAACAGTTTCCACCATGTTGTGTTTTTATAAACATGAAGTGTGTAAAGTCCTATCATGACCTTTAACCTTTAACCTGCTAATAATGCCTGTAGAGTCTGAGCAGGAGCTTCATATAGTCTGGGTTGTTTTGTAACTTCCCCAGCACTGCACAGTCTGACCGTTGGGTGAACTCCTGACACATCCACTCCTGGTAGAACAGTCAGCTGATCTCAATGGTTTTAACATGTGAATAATCCTTCTCTATAAAACTCCTGCTTTTAAAGATCTGCTCACACTGAGGAGGATCACTTCATACGTTGTGACTAATGAATGGTGGAGTGTTGTGTGGTTTTGTACAGCTGAGCTTAGATTTGAATCATTTTTAAACGTGGAAAACACAGAGTTAAATTATTACGTCTCACTGAAGAGGCTGGACTTTCTGTAGAAGATAAATATCAGTCTTTCCCTTTTCTCAAATTTCTATGACATGAACACATTTGCAATCTTTTTTATTTTTCTGAAAAGCTTGAGATAATTCCAACTTCAGCTGACTCTGTGGTGTTACTGCAGTTTCAAATCATCCAGATGAACCATGTTTTTATCACTCACTCATAGGAGGTAGATTTGTGTTAATTGCTAAATGAAATGATCAATATTAGAAACGACTGGTTGTTTTTGGTTGTTTGTTTTATCTTGATATCTTCACCCAGTGCTGCAAGTTCCCCTTTGATCACAGTAAACACCTGTTCATCAAATAAACTCAATCGCTCCGTCCTGACTGCCTTAAGATGAAGGGAGGGCCTGGAGGGTGATGATGATGATGATGATGATGATGATGTCTTCACTCATCAGCCAGCATGCAGGACTGTAACCTGCTCTGATTATAGCTGTGTCTGTGCACTTTGTGTCTGTTTCTTCATGTTAAAGTGTCCTCAGGCTTAATGCTGCATGACTGTCCTGCTGCAAGTTTGTGTCTCTGTCTTTGTGTGGGTGTGTGTGCGTGTGGACATGGTTTTGTTACATCGTGGAAGCCATTTTCCTAAAATAGCAGCCTCGTGGGGACAAATGCAAAGTTTGAGTTTAGGTTAGTTTTAGGATCAGCTGTGAGGTTAGTTTTATGATAAATGTTCAGGGTTAGGCTATAAAATTTCCAAAAAATGAATGGAAGTCAATGCACGGTCCCCACAGGGATATGAAATCCAGACTGTGTGTGTGTGTGTGTGTGCGCTCTCACTTTCAGGATGTGTAAATGCATGAACATGTTTGAAAATGTTAAACTTCAGGTCTTCTGCTAACATCCCTTGTGCTGGTTTTACTTCTCTTTTTTTTTTTTACAAACTGTACTACTGATGTACTCTCTGTTGTATTATTAAGTTTCTGTTTTTTGCCTGAACTTACAAAACAAACTATGATTTAATAAAATGTGTAATTTATCTGACTTTGTCTATTTATAGTGATCATTTGGATTAATCCAGAGGTTTTTTCTTTGTTTATCTTTAATAGAAGAGAATAAAAACAATCCCAGGTTTCTGTTCAGTACTGTAGCTAGACTAATGAAAAGTCCTATCT
>JARVGW010000750.1:26230600-26241052 GCA_031762495.1 Anablepsoides rubrolineatus
TTATATAGACAGGTGTGTGCCTTTCCAAATCATGTCCAATCAACTGGATTTACCACAGGTGAACTCCATTTAAGCTGCAGAAACATCTCAAGGATGATCAGTGGAAACAGGATGCACATGAGCTCAATTTTGAGCTTCATGTCGAAGGCTGTGAATACTTATGTAAATATGATTTCTTTGTTTTTTAATTTTAATAAATTTCCAGAACTCTCAAAAACTTTTTTCACATGGTCATAATGGGGTATTTTGTGTATAATTTTGAGGAAAGAGATTAATTTAATACTATTTGGTATGAGGCTGTAACGTAACAAAATGTGGAAAAATTGAAGCGCTGTGAATACTTTCTGGATGCACTGTATCGTGATATTGATTTTAGGCCATATCGCCCAGCTCTAAGAACAGGTGTCGAACTCGAGTTTGACACCCCAGGTTTACAGAATATGCTTAAAGACCACAAACAAAATGATTGAACACTTGTTGGACAAGGCCTTAAAAGAAATCAGTAGTTAGTGAGAGGCTCAAGGAGAAAGAGGCAGAAGCGGCACAGTGTGTGTTTTGGGGATAGCAGTTAGAAGGACCATATGTCTTCCTATTCTAATGCAGGGGCAGATGGAGTCCTGTAGCCTGGGCTTGCTGGTCACAGTGCTTAGGATTAACATAACTCACATTTGACAACTCCTTTAAAGAAGAACTGAGCAAGGCCCCAGGGTACCTTTAACTGGAACTCTTTGTGTAAATGCAAACTATACAGTACTCTAAAAACTGCACGTCAGATAAATACTACAAAGATGTTTTAGTTATAAAGTGTTATAAAAAAATTTATTTCACTGGCCTCATGCAGAGGTAATGGGTAGCCATTGGTTAGTCAGTACTCCAGCAAAGCCATACATTTTAATGTTAATAAAAGTGTTCTAAAAGAATCACTCCTAAGTTCTAAATACATGTCTTTAAATAATGTTTCCACACCTGAACTCTGTATGGTGGAACTCCAATGTAACCTGCTGGCTGCATCAAACAGCTGTTTGAGAGAAACCTGGAGGCAAGTGGGCTTAAGTGTTAAACTAGTTATAATTATCATCACAATTACAGACAATTATCTAAAGGATGGAGGTGGTAGTAGCTTAGAGTCATTCCAAACACATGTGCTTCAGCAGATCTAGTTACACCTCATAATACAGAGTAAGATCCACGTAACAGTAGTTTTTAAGATTTGGCCAAAATGGCTTTAACTTTCCTTTCTCACTAGAAGATGATCTTGGTCTATAACTCTGGCTTGAAGGATGACAGGTGATATGCATTTTATCAACAAATGTTGGATCTTTAAATAATATTCAGTTATTAAAAGTACTGTGAGGAATTTTTCCCATGAAGCTGGGATTTCAGACTGAAATTGTCAGAGACAAATCACAAGCCGTTTTTAGATGTTTGCTTTAGTTGAATGTTTTACTTCAGATAACTTAAAGTCTTTAAATCCCCCTGCTGTATCTGCCTGAGGCTTCCACAAGTTATTCTCTGTTTGCAGTTTAGATCAACGCACAACTGCACTAAAAGCTTCAGAATGACAAAACAGCCAAACCCACACATCATGTTTAAATTAGAAGATTTTAAAAGTGTGGATCCCTAAAAGATCATCTGGAAACACATCAGGAACCACTGATGTTATTGTAGAGGATGAGAGAAGCAGACTTTTCTTGTGGCTCATCTTTTATGTGATGTAATTTAGCATTCCTTGAAGGAATGTAGGTTGCCCACCAGTTTTTATGTCAGAGTCGACTACCATCACCCCTTTTGATGAGAAATAACCATTTTTAGTCTTGAGTGTAACTACATCCATAATATCATGTAATGTTGTGGATGACTCTCACCTACTACCACACTAAATTTTAGCACATCAATGAAATCAACTTAAAGAGCTGGTATTATGTGTTTCTCAGGCATATAGTTCAATTCTATACCATAATAAAATAACTATGTCACCTTCAGTTGTTATGAAAATGCTGTTGATATGTTTAAATCAAAAATAAATTTAAGTTTTTAAACACCTTGAAATTGGTCTCTGTCTCTTTAAGAACCTCCTCACGCTTCCACCACGTCCATTTCAGCACGTCATCACAACAGCTTCATGCCGTATACGAGTGTCGTAGCCTACTTTGTTGTAATAACAATAAAAAAGCAACAACACTATACAATATTGGTTTTAGAAAATGGCAACTCAGGAAAAAAGGAACCTTACCATCCGACCGGAAAGTAGGAAGAACTGGAGCAAGTAGAGAGACGATGTTTCAGCTGGTAAGATATCATCCTCACACTCGTTAATGTTGAGCTACTTTATTTATTACTAAAATGTGGTGTAAACCAACTAAAGAACACAGATGGTAATATAAGTTAGGAATGACAACAGTAGATCACAGATAGACCAAACAACTGAACAAAACAACGTGAATTGTTTTTCAGCTTACCTGGGAAGATCACAACTGTGTTGAGTGTTGAAATTGCATCATCTTTTAGTGATAATCTTATTAGTCCACTGTTAAATTCCCTTTTGTCCAGAAAGCTATAATTTGTAAAGTGACTTGCAGAAATATAATATATTTTTTCAGTCGAAGGGTTACTTCCAAAAATGAAATCAAACCATTTTTAAGGACTGCGTCATCCTGGCATCCAAAAATCCATTTCCTCAAAGGCAATTTTTAATCTGAAAAGGACTGGACTGAAGTATTTAGAGCTCAGCAGATGTGTGGTTTTACCAGTTGTTAGCTAGTTGTTGCTGCTGATAGCTGCAGGAGTCACGGGGAGGTGTGCTCTGGGATGACGAAGCCCAGAGGAGGAGCTGCTCCTGAAAGGTGGTTCTAGGGCCAACCAGATGTTTTTGTTCTCCTGAATGACTTGGACTTTACAGGATTTCACAAACATATATTAATGAGTCAAAGCAAGACTCTGGGTATGTTTTTGATACGAGGACGACATTATAATATGATTTTAAAAAGTTGATTTTACATGCCTCTTTAATATAAGGTCTTTTTGTCTTTTTTAAGGTCAGTTAGTTGTTTCGGCCATCTTGAATCAGGATATATGGATGTATATCCAGTGATTACATGCTCAGACATTACATTAAAACTGGCTCAGTGATTTATGGGCTATTCTGCTGACAACACAGACAAATGAACACAGGAGCAAAATCACAAAACTCATTGTTCCATCTTACTGTTCTATGGTGAGCTATAATGATGGAAATACAAAATCAAAATGTCAGAAGTGTGTGTGAGTTCTCTGAGTGTGTCACCTTCACCTGTAGCCTGAAAGGATCAAGATTCAGCTGCTTTCATGCGATGTACTAACTGTTGACACGATGATGAAGACTTTCATAACCAGCCAGTTTCTTTTTGTTCTGTAGGAGTGTGCCTGAACTGTGTGGGAAACACCCAGGGGTCCAACTGTGATGAGTGTAAGCCTGGTTTCTTCCGAAGTCCTGGTTCTGGTCTGACCGAAGCCTGTGCCCCGTGCCCCTGCTCCAACTCCACTTCCACCGGCACCTGTCACACCGGTCAGTCCCTGTTCACCCACTCATCTAATGTTTGGTCATTTGATATGTTCAGACTCACTCTATCACATCGTTACTCTGTCAGTGTGTGTCTACAGAGGGTTACTCTTTAGGAATCTTTTTATTTTATTACTTTACAAACTTTAAGAGTTTTCCTGCTTTTGATTTTTCTGTATGTTTGTTGCATTCAAACTACTTCAGCATGTTTTGTGCATTTTTAGTCATTTATTTCATAAATCAAAACATTTATGAAATGGGTGCTATGACTTTTGGATTTTGTGACTTTTATGCATTTCAGTATAACATTTAAATTTAACATTTTTACAAAAAGATTTCTATCTAAAAAGTACAAAAACCTAGTTTACTGAATTTATTCATGTATACTAGAATTTAAATCCTAAAAAAAAATCCATTATGTGTGTGTGTGTCCTTGTTTTTGCTACTTGGTGGGGACGATTTGTTAGGAAAATGCAGCCTCGTGGGGACTGAATGCTCCTTATGGGGACCAAAGCCCGGTCCCCACGACTTCAGAGGCTCATTTTGGGTGGGGGTGTTAGGTTTAGAACCAAGGTGTGAATTGAGTTTAGGTTAGTTTTAGGGTCAGGTAGGTAACTGAAAGAAAATTGTTAGGCGTGTTCGTTTACCATTTTATGTGCTTGAACCAGACAGAAAATACAGCCAATTACAGTCGGCTAACCCCACATGTCCCACATGTCCCACATGTCCCACATAGGCAGCATAGGTGGGAAGAAATATTGTGTTGTTTTGTTCAGATGTGGATGAATAAAAACTTGATTGCTGAGCTCTGGAGAAGATGGCTTGGCCAGGAACAGTGACAGTGTCTGTCATCAGCCTTCCATGGCTTCAATTCTCCACACACAGACATCACAACATGACACAGCAGCTGAGATCACAAAGCCTTTCTGCTAACTGCATGTTCTGTGTCCAGTTCTGCATCACTGCATCCTCTCACCTGGTCATTCCTATTCATGAACCAATCAGAGGCAGCTCTGTGGTGTACTGATGCTCTCCCCCATTGGTGGTGGCCTGCATAGCAACAGCCATTTGTACTGTAATTATTCTCGGGCTGTCGGCTTTTATTTGCCCCCGCCAGGGGCCACAGCAGAGGTCTTACAATGTGGGAGAGAGTGAGAGGGACCGGGTTGAGCCGAGCTAGGATAGCATGATCACAGCTGGGCCATCTCAGAGCCAGGCAGGCAGCAACAGACCTGGGGGAGGGGGGTAGCATCCCACGCTCTGCTCAGACAGCATCACTACAGGAGACGATCAGAATCTGGATCTGTCTGTGAAGGATCTTTACCAGAGAGCGTGCCCTCCACAGCTGAGAAGATGCCACAGTGCAGATCATGGCTCCACAGTGGTGGGTGCTTTATAACCCTGCTGATGAAAACTGTCGCAGGAAAATGAATAAATCTCCATGCTGACACGTAGAGAGGGGAAAAGGAGCAGTGTACCAGTACAGAATGTTGTGGGTCATACACTAAATCACCAGTGTGTGATAATGTTTTCTTCAGTGGGAGAAGATGGACTGAGCTGTCACTTCATAATGACCAACTTCAATCCTCTCATTTCTTCTCCTTTATTCCCAGAGTTCCTCTGCTTCTTCATCTGTACATCAGACAAATCACTGCAGTCTAACTGTGACATATATTAAAAACTAGGACTTTAATAAGCAGGTTGAATCCTGAGGTCTCTGTGCAGTGCTGTGCAGAGCAGCTCATGTCTCCTGTTATATAACCTAACCCAGCAGGCTGACTGCCTTTCAACCCCCAGCAGAGGTTAAATCAAGCTCACTGCAGGAATACAACAGTCACATGACCACACTCAGTAGACCAACATCTAGGCCAGCACCAATCTGTGTCCAAAGACTGAATAACACAACCCATCCTGCTGTTCACAGTGCTGTGGAGAGAATAAACCTGCTTGTCTTTGATCATCCACGTGTTTTATGTCCGACTTTGAGTTTATTACTGTCTGTGTCCAATTCTTCACTGCTCTGTGTGCTCAGATGGCTGTGTGACTCCCTCATAATGCTTAATAGATGATTTCCTCACATCATTCTTAAACAAAGGTTTGATAAGTTTATTCAAGACCAGAAAGATGAACCACAGTCTAACTATGTTTTTGCCAGTTAACTGCTCCTACAGATTTTATTACTATTTAATCTGGTGGCTTTGACTTTAGTTCTTGTATGATTTATGGCTTCTGAAATATTAAGCTTTATCTAAACTCCTTTAAAACACATTGGGAAATTTTTATCAGCTTGGATTTGGTCCAGTACTGCCCCCATCTGACAGCTTTATAATCAGAGTTCTAGAGACTTAAAACCTCCTTGCATCAACAGTTCAATAATCACACAATTAGAGTTGATTCATTCTGCTTAAATCCTAGAGGTGGTGGGCTGGTCGGACCATGTGATCAGTGTGGGGGAGAGTCAGAAGTCTGAGGCAGGCAGGGGGAGTTTTGTCTTCTTTCATAGTCTGAAGTGTGCAGCATGTGCCTGACCTAACCAGCACTCAGTTATTGACACAGAGCATCAGATACCAGTCTGTCATTCTCTCATCAAGAGGTCACTGCCAACCCATATGCTCCATTATACCATGCTAAGTTTATTTCTTTGTTGGTTCTCATGGCTGCTGTGTTTCAGCAGCGTTGACTCAAGCAAAGAACAGCCACTGTAATTTTATCTGAATCAGCATGATGTGTAACACAAGCACATCAAAAACTAAACAAGCAAAAACTCAGGCTGTCGCAGCAAATGCTTGTTGCAGTGTAGGGTTGGGTAAAATTCTATCATGTGCAATTAATCATCAGAAAAACTATTAACAATTAGTGTTTGCTTCTTTGCAACAACTGCAGTCAGTTCCATATGATGATGCATTTTGTGTGTCTCACTATCAGGCACACATGAGCCTGTTGTTTATCAGGATCTGCTGCCACTCCACAGTGTGAAAAATGGGGCTTTCAGTTCCCAGTTTACTCATTTAACCTGTTAAAATGAAGACTTTATTTTGACTGATGAGTTTTAATTATAATTTTAGAACACAAAGTCAAAAACATGCAAATGTCTGTCTGTCTTCTTCTGAAATGTATTGTCATTGTGCTCTGTATGATGACAATAAAGGCCTTATCTCATCTTAAATATGTTTATTTAAACTATGAAAAACTAATACTAGAACTAATGAAAACTAAACTAAAACTAAGCATTAAAAATTCAATAAGAACTAATAAAAATGATCAAATCCACTGTAAAAACAAATTAAAACTAACTGAATTAAAAGAAAGAAAGTCACAATGAAATAAAACTGAACTATAATGAAAAATGGAAAACTATTCTAACCTTGGTTATAATAGCCTCCTTACATTCAGCTCCTCCCTTTAACTCAGAACATCTTCTTACACCTCTGAACCTGACACACAGGCTGAAAATCAATCAGTCCTTTCACTGGTGAGGAAAACAATCCTCACTCTTTAAATGTTAGAACAGAAGTACAGTAAGTGGAGTTATTCAAAACCTTTTTGTTCAAATGACTGAGGCAACATCAACCACCATCATTACTTCTGCTGTATGTTTAACAATGTGATGAGGTTGTGTTTTCAAAGAGTTGGGCTGTAAGTGAAACTACTTAATACAATGAAAACCTGGCCCTGCGTCTGTCTGGCCGACTGTCAGAAGCAGAACTACACGTGTCAAAATATAGCTCTGCTACTCTTTAAAGAGATGATCGGTCGCACAATTTGTTGGTCTTGTTCAAAATGTTGGAGGACAAGACGAAAATCCTCCAACTCGTGAGGAAATTGAGGACTTTGTGAACATTTCAAGTTATTTTCTAGAATTTCTCACAAATGCTGTTTGACAAAAGTTGCAGCTCAGAGATCCCACCCCAAGAAACAGTAAATAATAATAATAGATCTCTTTAAGTTTCATCTTTCTTCTTTAATCAATAAGTTACATTTGTTCTAATTCTATATAAGGTGTTGGGAGAAGGTTATTTAAATTATTATAAAACTAACTGATGTGAGAAGGAAGTTTTAGGTATACTTTGTAATAATGAATATTAACTGAGGTTTAGGGCAGGGCTATTCAACTGGTGGCCCGAGGGCCACATCCGGGCCTGTGAGTGACCAAAATGTGGCCCGTCAATTGGTTCATTCATCTCTAAGTCCAAACTCCTGAATTTCTACTTTAATCAGTTCTTTTAGTTAAACATAAACATGTTTGTTATCTACAGAAACGTCAGAATCTTGGCTACAAGCTGGTAAAAAACATTTCTATGAATATCTAAGACAGTTAAAACTACAAACAGTTGAAGATAAAACTATGAAAGTGAAAATAAAATTGATTTAAAAATTTGTCAAGTCAGAGATTTCAAAATAATATTTTGTTAAACAGGAGGCATGATGTGTTATTTTTGTTTTTGATATAGTTTAATTATCACTACTTTTATTACATAGGGTTCTGTATGTTGTATTCATGATTAAATGCAGCAAAATAAACTATTTCACAGGTAACAGACCTTTGTAATACTTGGTTTATTCATATAATGACCTTTATTGCTGGATGTTTGGCCCCTGTGCTGTTGGTCTGCATTAACTGTGGCCTCAGGAGAAATTTAGTTGAATTGTTAGTGTATCCTGTTAAAAACCAGCTCCTTGTTCTCCAGTTTACTTCATTCAGAAGGTCTGGAGTCTCACTTAGTGAGAAGCCATTTCTAAACTACAGGCAGACTAAAAGAGTGCAGAAAATCAACATCATCGTTCACAACTCCTCCTTCTGTTCTCTGATTGGCCCTGTTGAAAGTCAATCAGAGCACTCTTCGTCTATGGGAGAAATTCCAGATGGAGCTGTGAAGAGAAACTAAAATTGAGCAGAACTGTTTAGGAAGGCAAGGACCAGGCTAGGTTTAGGGGTGCACAATATAAAAAACTTACCATGTGGGGTAATGTTGTGATGACAATATCAGCTAAGATAAACCCACATCTTCCTCACTTCTGTCATCACCATCATCTAAACCTGGTGAGAGCATCCAGATCTGATGGACTGCCCACATAGAAACAGCACAAGATTCATTTCATTTACAAAGTGGATTAACTCCACCTCCACTCTCTACCTACGTTAAACCAAGGACTGACAGAGGTTTTAGTACCAGAGCCTTCCATACAGGAAACCAACCTTTAGACAAACTATCAGCTGGTCAGTCAGAGGAGGACACATTTGGAACAGTCTCCCAAACAATAGAAGGGAATGTCCCAATTATTACATATTTAAAAAGCATCTTAAACAGTTTCTTAAAAGTTCTCAGTCATGTAATGATTGAATAATTGTATTGTTGTAAGGTCATTTGTCTGAATATGTGTCTAGATGTTGTTTGATATTGTATATATTGTGATCTAATGTTGTGTTGTCTTCCTGCCTCAGGACTACAGGTGTAAATTAGCAACTATGCTATAATTAGGCTCATTTCCAGTTTATACAGAAGTATAAAATTGTACATTAATGTGCACTGTCCTGATTAAATAAACATAAACATGAAGACATGGTACTTTAAAATGAACCATTTATGATTTATTGCAGTGTTTTGTGATTCTTATATTGTGCTCCCAGATCCTGAGATGATTATAAATTAGTAATATATATATGGTGCAGTCCTACTCAGAATGTTAGTTTTTAATTTTAACCTTGCAGTGTAACTGAGTGTGAGCCCTGTGGGCTGAACAGCACATATGATGCTGAACAAGCATGTAAAGATGAACTGAAGGAAACTGTTGATGTGTTTGTTTTATTCAAACACAGCTTTGTTTACATTTTCATTTGAATAATCAAAATAGATGAACGTCATCACTCTTGGTTGGTGATGTCATGTTGGTGTATAAAAACACAAAGACCTGGTGTTTGAGTGTCAGTACGACAGTCTGAGTGTCAGTACGACAGTCTGAGTGTCAGTACGACAGTCTGAGTGTCAGTACAACAGTCTGAGTGTCAGTACGACAGTCTGAGTGTCAGTACGACAGTGTCTGACTCAGTCGATGGCGTGGCCCTTTAATGATGCACTTCCTACCTGACGTGACAGAAAGTGTTGGAGATCATCTTACCACCAGGAGCTGGAGGTTACAGGAGAAAGCTGACACTTTCAAATAAACTTCACTTGATACTAATAAACACAGAGAGTTCTCTGTGGAAGGAGGGATGAGTTTTTGATGAAATTAGAGTTTAACTTTAGTTTGAAGGCTCCTCTTTGTTTGTCCTGATCTGACCTGCTGGAGGACAGACTTTTAATTGTTCATGTTTTCCACAATAATAAGACTGCTCTGCTGCTTCTCCACATGAATCCTCTGTTTGTTTTTGTTTCCAAAACAAATCGCCTCATTTTGTTGTTGATACTAACATTAGTGATGTAGGGTTCATGTGTGTGTATTCACAGCTTCATAAGGCAACAACAGATACAGGAACATGGATCATTTATTGGTATAAAACTATTCTAATAATCTGTATACTATTATTGCAATATTTAGTTTACCTATGTCTATACACTTGTTATATTTATTTTCAAATAAAATGCTGTTTGAATTTTGGGATGTGCTACATATTATGTAAACATGTTTGTAAACCCACTGGGTTCAGTCTTGTCTTATTCCTGTCCTTTAGCGCCACCTAGTGGCAACAAACTCCCTCATACAGCTGAGTTCTGTAACCTAAGACCCTAAAGTTACCTCAGCTCATGTGTTTGTCAAACCCAGAAAGACCCAGCTGAGTTTAATTAACAGCTGATAGGAGAAACATGGGTGGGCAATCCTGGTCCTGGAGGGCCGCAGCCCTACATGTTTTACATGTTTCTCTGCTCCAACACACCTGATTCAGTCACTGAACTACCTCTTCATGTTCTGCAGTA
>JARVGW010000750.1:26244397-26254880 GCA_031762495.1 Anablepsoides rubrolineatus
TTACAAAACTAACTAAAACTAACTGAAATAATAGATATAATATCCTTAGTTTTAATGTTTGTCAATTTATTTTGAGCCGTGTGGACTGATTAATCTTTTTTTTTCCTTCTAATTGAGCAGTTTCACATTAACTGTGGGCAGCTTACGACACATCATGGTCCGTAATGTCAACTGTTTACAGTCTGCTGCTGCTCAGTGCTCGCCTGCAAAATGACAACAACAAAAGTTGGGAGAAAGTAGTAATAGTTTCACTTTCACTTTAAATTTCACCAGTTGTTTGCTTTGTTGCTGCCAAGAGCCTGCAGGAGTCATGGGCAGGGGGTGGGGAGGTGTGTTCTGTGAGGAAGCTCGGCTTGGAGACACAGTCCAGAGGAGGTCCTGGTCCCAAAAGGTGGTTCTAGTCCCAACCTGTCGTTGTTGCTCCCCTGCCTGCTGCCTCAGGACACTACAGGATTTCTCAAACATGCATTAATGAGTCAAAGTAAGACTTTGGGCATGTTTTTGATGAGAGGATAACATTATAACATGATATAAAACTAAAAAAAAAGTTGATTTTACATGATATAGCCCCTTTAACAAAATTCAATTCAAAATTCAACACAATATGTTGGTTTCTTTAGATTTATTGTTTTTTTTTGTTTGTTTTGTTTTGTGTTGTGACTTGGCGCTATATAAATAAATTGAATTGAAAATATGTTTGTCACGCACAAAGGATGAGTGAGTGTGTGTGTGTGTCTGTAGTGCACCAGGCGCAGCCATCCATTATGGAAATATTTACTGTGCACAGTGCATGGCACGAGTCCTCACTGTGTGTCGTGCTCCCAGAGCACCGCAGTTCAAAGAAACTGCTAAATAATTTTTCTTAGAAGCTGAAAACGTCTGATGAGCCCGTCATTATTGTGGATCATAAAATCCTCTCTGTGTTTAAATACCCACTCTGTGTGTTAAACTATTTATTATATTCTCCTGTATGGCTCAATCCGTTCCTGTTAATGGTACTGTATTTTTGGCACAACTTTGTGCATCCTTTATCTAACTGTGTAATTATGTGTGTCTGGTGTGATCAATAATCATTTTTACATCATCAACTGTTTCCCAGAATGACCTTTAGGTGTCACTAATGGAACCAGAACCACAGAAACATGCGTACACCAGCCCTGGAGTTGGCGTGGGGCTGCACACATTTCCATGTTCATTTCAGTTTTGATACATCTGGACAGTGGTGGGCACAGTCCCCCTAAAGCACTAATAGGGGAACTAATTTCCTGATTAGTGCTTAAGGGCTTTTGCTAATTTTAAAATTTATTAGTGGATTAGCACTTGCTAAATTTATAGGATAAATTTAGAAGCACTAATTGAGGTCTTTAAATGTTATTGATCAACAGTAATGTTAACAGCTGAGGGTCCTTGTTCAAAGAAAGGAATATATTGTCACTTATCCACTAAGTGACAATATATGAACTCAAATACAGCTGTGGAATGTCATTGATAAACCTTAAGAGAGCAACATCGCATTATGTGACTCATGTTGTCTGTTGAAGAATGTTCATGGGTTGATTGGGTTATTTTAGTGCTTTAGAATAAGCTTTTGCTAAAATTTTCAGTGTGTTAGTGCTTTAGAATTAGGGGACCTAAATATTTGAGTTAGTGGTTTAGGACTAGTGGAACAAATTTTTAGATTAGTGCTGTCCACCACTGCATCTGAAGTTTTGAGTGGAAAACGGCGTACGTAAGGTTTTTGTGCGTACGCACCATTGATATGTGAGGCCCTTGGTCCTTATTTCAAATAGGTAAAACCAAAAACTAATCAAGAATTATTGATTTCCACTGATATGAATGGTTTATATTGTGATACATATTACCTAGACCTAATTCTAAGTACTACTATTAATCAAGCTTCACATACTTACAGTATATTTTAGAATGCAGGCTGTGAACTAATGTTGGAAACATCTAATCAATTAAAATTGATTTTAAACTTCAGTTAGTCATGGTCACACCAGTGCTGGTAGTTTTGGGATGAAAATCTTGTAATTTCACTAAGAAATTCCCACCAGCTCCAAACTATGAGCTGCAGAGGTTTGTTTATAAGACATCTGAACAGAGACTCGCATGTAATCTTGATTATCACTAACCTGCATTAAAGACACGTTTAACAGCAACACACAGCACCACATGCAAAACAAAAACTGGTATGACTGGTACTGATGGCTGCTTATTTGCTATAGCAAATGGCTCAAAGGACAGGGATTAGCAGGATTTGAACCAGAATAGAGTAACTGTGTTTTCAGTCAAAAAGTCACAAATTTAGTCAATAACAACATTTTCTTACAAAGAAATCCAAATACCAAATCTTAATTACCATTAATGTTCTTATTGATATAATAAAAAATAAAGAAACACCCAAGATAACAAGACCTATAATTCTCCCAAAACCATTCTAGCTTTCTTTTATCCCTTTAATACAGTTTATTTCATCTCAGTTGTTAATCATTTCAGTGAGAAGGAACAAAAATAATTTTGCCAGACCATCAGATGCTGTGGCAGAGAGGTTAGGGGAGTCGTCCTTGAACCTGCCTTGCCTGATGGTGCATGGCAGCCTCGCCTCTGTCAGTGTGCCGCAGGGCAGCTGTGGCTACAGTGTAGTTTGCCATCATCTGTGTGTGAATGTCTGTAAGTGTACAGCACTTTGGGGTCCAGAGGGACTTGATAAAGCACTATAAAAGTTCAGTAAATGGTAAATGGACTGTACTTGTATAGCGCCTATCTACCCATCCAGGACACTCAAAGCTCTTCACACTACAATCTGTGTCCTCATTTACCCATTCACACAGCACTCTACCAGATCTCCTACAAAGCTAACATGTGATCATCTATGGAGACTAATCAGTGCCAATCACATTCATACACTGATGGGACACACATCAGAGGCATTAGGGTTTAGTATCTTGCCCAAGGACACAACAACTGAGACAGCTGGATGGGGGATCGAACCGGTGACCTTCCGGTTTCAAGACGACTCCCCTAACCACTCTTCCACAGCCGCCCTCAGTCCATTTACCATTTAACACAGATTAGTTTGATAAAGGATCTGTTTGGAAGTGAGCATTTGTTCATCAGACTGCATCAGCCTAAAGTGTCGTAGTCAGACCAAACATTGTTTTTCTCATCACCAGGAGGAAACTCTGGATTGAGTTTGTGTGGCCAGCTGTCACTTCCTATAGGTTGATCAGACCTCAGCAGAACCACAAAGAGACGGCAGATTCAGGCTCAGAAGAAGATGGTCAGCATTTTGTACCAAGTCACCCGAGGTCACAATGATAGCTTTGAGAAGGTGTCTCTGCCGCTGATGAGTCAGGAGTCAGAGGATGACACTGCAACTGTGCAACTCTGACTGGACGTATTTCTTTACAATACAATATGTTACAAACGGTTCTTGTTAACTTCAGCATTTTTTAGATTTTCTATTGTGGATTTTACAAAACAAATCTTGACTAAAAATTGTGCTTTAAGTTAAACCAAAAGCAAGACAAAAACAAACTAAGACAACAAAGACTGACTGACAAGCTAAAGTTCCTCTATTAAAGGTGACAAGATGTCAACTTATTATCAGCCACTTAGGATTCTAACAAGGTCAGGTACTTAAGTATGTGGCTGGAGTTTTTTACAAATGTAAATGAGAAATGATAAACTACAGTCTAACTTTCAGGTGCTCAAATGGACCTGATTGTGGGAAACACTTCCATTTGCATTAACTGACAAAGCTACACCAAAACAAAGAAGAAAACCAAAAGCTGTTAGAGTAGAAGAGGTGTCTGTGGTTAGACAAACTGCACTATGATCCAGTGTACCATCCTGAGCCCAAGTTAACACACATAAATCAGTCTGAGGTAAACAAATAATACAAACACACTGATGAACAAGCCTAAAATCACTCTCAGTGGGCTATGTCTGTTTCAAACTAGTCTAACTAGTCTTACTAAATGCTGAGTGTTTACAACCAACCAATACATTTTGCAACATGGCCAATTCTTAAAAATCTCAATCTATTAATTGTGTCTAACTTACCAAACTCTATTAGATTCCTTCTCATTTAGAAGTTTCTGGTTTAACGTTCAGCACGACTGCTGAAAAACAACAGGCTGAACTGGAGGACCCACAAACAAATGGAAATTAAGCTTGGAGGCTGTAAAAAATACTTTTCCCCAGGGCCCAGTAATCCCCCTGATAATTTGTACCCTTTTGGCCTTGGGGGGGAGGGGTTTATTATTGTTCTGAATGATTTCACTGTATTGAGGCAGTTCAGCTGCTCTGTGTAAGATCTGCACAATAAGTAGGTCAGTGTTACAGGGGCGGCAAAGCTTAACCCCATTCTGCTGTTACTGCTCCATTTGTGGCATCAGACAGAGGCTAACATCCTCTCTGCAGCGTGGAAGGGGTCAACAGTTTAATCACAGAGAGGTGAAAGGCTGGCAGAAACAAACAAGGAACTGCAGCAAACATGTTCAGGCCTTCAGCTTTCTCCTGACTGCCCTGTCTTCCATCAGCTCCTGCTGGACTCAATGCAAGCATGGACACGTACAACTATTTACACTATTTAAACTGGGCTATTTACACAAATGGGCCAGGATTCAAAGAGAAGGGTAACAGCATTCCAAGTCATGATGAAAAAGGATTGTTAAACAAATATACTCAGAGTAAGATGTAGTCTGACATTAGAACAGTCCACTGAATAACATTAGGTTGGAAAGACATTTGGAAGACATCTTGACCAAAATGTTGTATTTCTGTCAGAATAGAAGAGTTTCACATCGCTCGATGACACCATCTCTACATCATACAAATTCTGACTGTTTGGTTTCTACCAGCATAAACAAAGCCTAAGTTTTACCCCCAAGATAAAAACAGGGCAAACAGATTTATCTCTGATGGTGGATTCACACCGAACGTGTTTTGAGCTGAGCAGCCGGTTTACATGCAAAGTATATGGCGGGCACGCCTCTAGGGGTCTTGCGGTGCGTCAGGTCTGTTTTGAGCGGCGTGCAGGGAATGCAGTGCTGCGAAAGCAGCCGACGCCAGAGTTGAAAAATCTGAACTTTCGTCACTCGACACGTCTTGGCAACCAATCAGAGACTAATTTTTCCACGTGACGGTTGAATGTTGCTTACTGAAACAGACCAACAGGAGCTCTTTACCTGTAATCGACCATCTGTATTTGGCGTTGTGGCTGGAGATATCAGCACCGATGTGGGTCAGCAGCTTGTTAAACTGACCGCGGCGTTAAACTGGGCTGAGGACAAAAAATAGTCCGTCAGCTCGCAGCTGATGGAGTGGTGAAACTAACCAAACAAATCGCCTCTAAATCATCTGGTGAATTAATTATCTGCTGTGCACAACGTTCGCTTGCTCTAAAGTTAATAAAGCAAAGCCATTTTCTTTATTTTATCGTTATTTCATCCGCCGTTGACACAGACAGGAAAAAAACCTAGACGCTCCTCCCTCTTCAGCCGCGTGTCTAGTCTCTGTCCCGGTCTGAACATGGAGCGTCCAACTTGATGCATTGGGGACTTTTTTGTTGCTCAAAGCGTGTTCTGTGTGAACGTAGCATGTCAGGGGAAATGAGTGTTTGTGAGGATGATCCATTTATCCAGGTTGGAACTAATGCTTTTAAAGTAATGTTTGTTTACATTTATCCTTTGTTTACATGAACTAAAGTTCATTTAACCTTATGACAGAGTTCCTTAGGGGAAACAATTGACCATCTTTTATAACAGCATAAAAAGATTTTATTATTATTTCCAAAATAAACAGTCAGACAGTTTTTTAGAGTTATCTCAATTTTGAAAACAAAATGAATTTAAATTAAATTTTACATTTTTTTCAACTCTTTAAAGGCTTTTAGTTTAAAAATTACATTTACATAACACATTTCAATGGTTTTTGAAATTGGCAAAAATAATTATATAACACCAGTAACTGAAGATGACTAGTGTTCTACATCTTACATATTGTTAATGTCTTGAACTCACATTCCTTTCAAACTCATTATTTTTCAATCTTTCAAAAAACTACCGCAGTGCAGTGGAGGTAAACATCTGTTTTTAGCTGTATATCAACATGGCCCTTAGCAGATCAAATAATGAAATGAAAAACATGTTTGCAAAACAATATTACAAAAGCTGTCAAATACTGACAAAACCAGCCACAATCAATATTTCATTACACATCTGGGTCTTTCAATACAGTATTTTCAGGACAAATGCCTTACAGTCAGTGGTTGACCTAAATCATGGGCTCAAACTAAGTGTTTTTGTAAATTCAGATATCTATTACTGCTCTTTTGTCTGTCTCTATGTGGCCCTATGATGGACTGATGACCTGTCCAGGATGTACCCTACCACTCGGACAGTGACTGCTGGATGTGGACAACAGTGACCCCCGTGACCCTGACATGAACAAGTGGTAAAGGTGCTTTATTGGTCATCAGTGCATGTTCCCATACACTGATGAAATTTGTGCTCTGCATTTGACCCATCACATGTGAGAAATACCCAAGTGGAGCAGCGGGCAGCTATGTGAGCGCCCAGGGAGCAGTGGGGGGTTGGGCGTCTTGCTCAAGGACACCACGACATGTGGGGATGGCAGGGAGTCGAACCTGTGACTTTCAGGTCCCAAATCAGCTGCTCTACCACTACACCAAGTGGGTTGAGTTGATGGATGGATGGATGGATGGATGGATGGATGGATGGATGGATGGACTTCACAAGAAATTTAATAATGTGCCACCATCTTACAGAAAATTAATACAAGTATCATATAGTAACATAAAATAACTCACTTTGTACAGTAATGCAATAGATGTAGCTATTTTTGTTCTTAATAATTTATGTGAGGTTTCCATGTCAGTTTTTCATCAACGATGACACCCAAAAACTTCACCTCACTGACTCTACAAATCTCAACACCATCAACTAAATGGAACATCAATAGTTTTCTTTCTAAATATCATGTAATTAGTTTTATCCAAATTTAATGATCATTTATTAATTAGAAACCAAGTTATTTTTACAAATTCTGTCTGCATCATTTGTTCTATAACTTTACCCAAACAAAAAACATGGTATCATCTGCAAATAAAACACTTAAAAAGCCCAGACACATTTAGCAAGTCATTCACATACAAAATAAATAGCTTTGGTCCGAGTACAGAACCCTGAGGAACTCCATATGTGATATTACAGAGTTCAGGACCCATATTTATCAAACTTCTTAGAGTTACTCTTAAGAATGTTGTTAAGAATGGACATAAGTATATATGTTTTCTTAGCAAAGAGCTAAGCCCAAAAGTCAGTTATCAAACATCTCAGTCTTACTTTAAGCAAAGTGTAGGAGTAATTCTTAAGTCTCAGTCTTAGAGCTGATTTATGACACTTTGCTGTGTTGCAAAGCTGATCCTGGATGACGTCGTTACAAAAACCGCAGCACGGACCAATCACTGCATCAGATTTCATTTTCAGGAATATTATCTGAGAAATGTCAAGATAAAACTGGGAAAATCCTAAGATAAGTTCACATTCGACACACTAATGTTCATACATGTCACGTTGTACTGATTGTCATAAATTACATAAAATTTCCTCATCTCCTCAGCTAATCTTGCGGATTATTGAAAAAACTACATCTTAATATTTTTTATGTCTCAGAGCCTGAGGTAATGTTGCACCTTCCTCCTCCTCCTCCTCCTCCTCCTCTTCCCTAAACTACCTGCAGACAACACCCCGTACACACACACACACACACACACACACACACATACAAACTGCTCCGTCATTATTCACTTGGTCTGAGACAAACCCACCCCCGTGCACTACAGATGTTTATAATTTCTTTTATGAAATTAACAGATTTTGTGAAGTTTGAGTTAAAGAAAGATAACATAATAAAAGAAAAGTTCAATCCCACCTTCAGCAATGGAGGGAAAAGATAAAAAAGTACTTTATTTTCACTGTAATATTTCTACTTACTCTCTTATAATCCATACTAACTTGATTGTATTTCTTTTACCTCTCTTATGCTTCTTTTGTTCTTTAAGAAGCATGAACACAAGTAGTTAATGGTTGTCTGAAACTGAAACATCATCACTTTGGCAGGGACGTCATTTCCAGCATAAAGTACAGTTGAATACACGGAACAGAGGTCATGCCATTATCAGTTAGGCTGTAGGGAAGTTAATGAATAATATGAAGCCCTAAAAGTGACGCTGCACTTTTTTGTAACAACTGTCTAACTATTTGATGCAGCTGGTGACTAAAGCAGCAGTTAAAGGGCTTAGTCATATATATCTTCATTCTTAGTTTCTTATCATGTGTTCTATCTTTAGTGTAAACAAAATGAGTTACGTTCTACGTCTGACTTAAAGGTAACACCTCCAGGGATGTAACCAGGAAGAGATGAACATTATAAGGTCACGATTATAGTAGAAAGAAGTTGACAGTGTGTTACTGCTCAGAGCAGAGCTATTCTGTTTTGTTTTGATTTAGCTCAAGCTCTTACACTGAGGCCTGTGTGCTGTACTGTGAACCTTTTAGGAGTCAGAAGATTAAAAATAAAGTTTTAAAGAAGAAATCCAGCAGATTCCTGTTTATTCGGACATACCATTTTGAACAATGCATTTTTCTACAACTTCATGAATTATAGAGGCTTACAGTCCTGCTGCTTGAACTTTGAACAGCTGAAATCCATGCGTTTTCTTTTTAATAAACTGCACTGCCCAGTTTTAAATATTATTAACTGAGGATCATTCTAAATGAAAGAAATCTCTATGTTAGCTTATTAATGGTACAGTTTCTTTGTTTGGTACCTAGTAATTAACCCGTTTGCATAAAATATTAACCTATCAGTGTTAAACAGGCAAGTTTACTTTTGCATTTTGCAGTTTTCAACACTTACAGAAGATAAACCTTTTCTAGAAATGAGCCACACTGTCATTTGTTTTTAGAATTAATAAAGTTCAAAAGACTCAATTATGGATTTAACTTTTAAATAACATAAAATCTTTTTCTCTTCACAAGTTTGGCACATCACTGGGATTAAACACAAAATGGTTTTAGTTTCACTGGATTGCTTCAGCTTACAGAGATTTGATTTCAAACCAAGATTCCAGTGAGACTCCACTGTGTACTTACCTTTTAAAACAAGAAAATCTGTCCCCTTAATCACACAAATGTTGCTTTTTTTTCAAAATGTAATTCTAGTAATGTAAACTTAGTACTTATTTAAATTATTTTGTGTGTTTTTAGAATCATTCATTACATTTTCAATTCTTGTTTATTTCCAAAATCCTGCCAATATAAAGCAATTGAACAATAAAAATCTCCCATCCTCATGTTCCTCTTTTAGAGTGTAATACTTCTCATTACATAGTACCTGTAGCTCAAATTGTGAGAAAGTAAATTTATGTAAAAGGTTTTAAAGTAAATATTAACTGAAAAGATAAGATCTACTCTGGTAGCTCAGTAAACTGACCTCTAGGGAGGTCAAAATCAGACCGCCCTTTGTGCTAGTGAAGGCCTGTTTGATTTTTTATTCTGTTGAATTAAAGTTCAAAAGCAATGACTGAATATAATTTTTAGTATTACGTATTAGTATTCTGTTCTTTATTATGTTTGTCAGCATCAAGGTATTTCAGTGATTTTTGTGTGTTTCTTTCTTTAACAAAGAGGATAAACAAATGTGTCCACGTCTGTATATTTAAACTATAGGTTATAGTAAAAGACAACAGAAAACTAAAACTAAATACATGTATTAAGCAGCCAACATGACTGAGGCACAGACCATTTCAATCCCAGCTCATTACTTAATGGAGAAGATACCTAAAGCAACTAGCTGGGGGGAGTCATAAAGCTGCCTAATCTTTGTAATTTACAGTGATAAGCTCCTGAATGGGGGAAGGATTGACCAGCAGAGTTATAAGAGACCAGACCCAGAACATCAAAGTAAGATTTTATAGTATTAAAATAATCCTTTAACTTCCAGCTTCAACATCACATAAGTTTTGTTTTAGCCTTGATATTAATATAAAACATGACCTGTGTTTCTATAAAAGAACTACACCTATCACCTTTTGAGATTTAGCAGGCTTATTTAAGCCTGCATAGTAACAGGAGCATGACAACACAAATCCTCCACACCACTCTGAAAACTGACTCAGATAGTTGAAAAGTAGTCATTCTTGTTCATGGTAACAGACCAAAAAGCACGGCTGCTATTTTAAGCCCATTTCTAATCAGTAGCATCTCCTGATATTTGTGGGGAGGACATTGTTTTCTTGAATCATAAATCACAAAAATCTGAAATCTGAATATTTACTTACCTGAGCTTTAGTTACACCTAAGTTACACGGTTACATGGTTTAAGTCTTATTTAACTGATAGATTTCAGTTTGTTAATATTAATAATAAATCATCTTCTTACACCAGAGTTA
>JARVGW010000750.1:26264206-26274832 GCA_031762495.1 Anablepsoides rubrolineatus
TATTTATTTTTTACAATAACAAGCTGGAATGAAAACAAGCAAAAATGAAATAAAAGTAACAACTTTCTACTTTTTGTATTTTTAAAAATGTAAGAAGTAGAAGTAAAAAGTAGGCTGAAAAATAATTACTCAAGTAAAGTACAGAAAATTCTACTTAAGTACATTAAAGAAGTATTTGTACTTAGTTACTTTACAAGTCTGCATATCTTTAATGGGGGGGATTGGGGC
The DNA here is from genome assembly GCA_031762495.1 of Anablepsoides rubrolineatus. Lineage (NCBI taxonomy): Eukaryota > Metazoa > Chordata > Actinopteri > Cyprinodontiformes > Rivulidae > Anablepsoides > Anablepsoides rubrolineatus. The sequence goes on from JARVGW010000750.1 coordinate 26,264,435, forward strand.
TTGATCGTCTCAGTGGGGTTATTATTTGTTATATATAAGTTGTTGGGGAGTCATATCCTGTAACCGGAGTGTTGCCGGTTCAATCCCCCTTTTCAGCCTTCTCACGTGCCTTGCCTACTGATGGTGGTTCAGTGTGCCCCAGGGCAACTGTGGCTACAGTGTAGCTTACTGTGTGTGGACGTGTGAATTATTGTAAAGTGCTTTGAGGTCCACATGGGGCTTGATAAAGCGATAGATAAGTTCAGTCCATTTACCACTCTAGCTATATTGTAGGTTTTAGCATTTTAATAAGACTCATGTTTCCTTTTTCTAGATGTAGCAGAATGGACCCAGTACATCAAGGCCTTTTTAAGCAGCACTGCACAAGAACGCTGCTTTGCTTCAACATTCAGAACCAAGCATCAAGTAGAACCTCAACCTCTCCAGAAACTGCAGATTGCACTCTGTAAGAGCTGCAGGAAGGAGAAATATGTTTGCCAAGCTGAAGAAAAAGATTGCAGAAGAGGCGGCCACAGCTCCTCGGAGTGGTATACGTATACCACGGACCATCAGCAAGGAATCCATTACTTCAGTGGGCGCAGACTCTGGGGATGAGTTTGTAAGTACTCTGATATCTTCTTGTCTCGAGCCAGATGCTGCAAAACATGTTATCAAAATCTACTGTTCTTGCAAACGCAACTGCTAAATTATGAAATAGTCACTGCTAGAAATGCCAAAACAACACAATTTATAATAATAATTGTTATAGAAATAATACTTTTTGGTTTATGCCAGTAATTCATGATATAATAATAATAATAATAATAATAATACATTTTATTTGAAGGCGCCTTTCATGGCCCTCAAGGACACTGTACAATTAAAATACAATGCAATAAAACAAAAAAGAATAAAACAAAGAATAAAAATAACAATAAATAAATAGCCTACATAAAATAAAATAAAAACATTTTATAAAACAAGACATCCTACAAACATAGTGTTAATGAGAGATGGTGATTAAACTGAAAAAGCCTGTTTAAAGAGAAGAGTTTTAATCTGTGATTTAAAAATGGAGATGGTGGGAGAAAGTTCCAGAGGTGGGCTGCTGAGTAACTAAAAGCTCTTGAGCCTATAGTGGTCAGATGAGCTGGATGGAGGAGGCGGATCTGAGAGTGTAGGAAGGTGTGTTAATGTGGAGAAGTTCTGTGAGATACTGAAAGACAAGATTATTGAGGGCGTTAAAGGTGAGGAACAAGATTTTATATGAAATTTGACAGGGAGCCAGTGAAGATGCTTTAGGACAGGTGTTATATGACTGGTGGAAGGGGTTCTGGAGATAATACGAACAGCTGAGTTTTCAACCAGTTGTAGTTTATGGATGGATTATGCTGGTAAACCAAAAAGTGGGGAGTTGCAATAATCTAGATGTGATGTGACCAAAGAGTGAACCAGAATAGCAGAACTGCTGGGTGAGAGGAATGGAGGTGAAAGTAGGCTGAAGGAGTAATGTTACAGATATGAGATTTAAATGATAATGTGCTGTCTAGGATGACACCCAGGCTCCTAACCTGAGGGATGGGGGATGCTGAGGTGCTGTCAATGAGAATAGAAAAGTTGTTGGTTATATGATTTTTGTGTTGTTAAATAAGATGTGGCTCCTTTTGTTTGTCAAAGTCAGTGAATTTCATGGCTAGTGGTTGATGTGCAGTTAGTGCAACATCTTTTTTCTACAGAAAAATGATCACAGTGCCTGTATTTGTAAACACATATGAATGAACAATATATAATAAAAGTAAAATATTTAAAAGCCTGGCATTCCTTGAATGAACGCGTGTCTCTGCTGCCACCAGAGGTTTAAACTGAGCTCATCTTATATTATATTATATATAAAATTTCATCTTATATTGAGTAATGAGGGCAGAACTACTTTGGTTCGTTCTTGAACATTTATTATGGGACAATGCTGTGTGTGTTGGGATGCTTACTTTAAAAAGTTGAATAAAAATACATCCTGTGGGTTAAGACATATTTCAACAGAAGACAGACAACACATACAGACATGAGCAAAACATTGTCTGACTTACGTTTCCAGTAAAACAGTAGTTCTCAAATGTCAGAACTGGAAAATAATTACTTTGTGGTTTACAATAAATTGTTTCATAACAACAGATGAGTAATTTATTGTTCTTAATGTGACCAGTAAGTTTTTAATGATTTTTTTTTCTTATTTAAATTGAGTTGACAGAACAATGTTGAATTTCTGGATCTTAGTATTTGTCACATATTTGTCTCTTTAAGGTAAAATCACAGGATAGTCCCAGTTGGGAAAGTCTATTAGCACAGAAACTCTTTGTGAAGCTGTCACCAGTCAGGCAGGTCTGGGTGGCAGGACATTTGTGTGACTCCTCATCATCATCATCATTATTTTTATATTAAACAAAGATGTGCTAGATTTGTGGATTTTTGTTTGCCTCTGAGGTGCAATGATATTTTTGTCAGTGTGTATGTGTGGGCTAGTTTTTGTTACATCGTGGGAAACATTATCCAGAAAAAAGCAGCCTCGTACAGATGCCAAGTTAAGTTTAGGTTAGTTTTAGGGTTAGTTTTAAATGTGTTTTAAATGACCAGAAAATGAATGGAATCCACGGTCCCTGCGGGGATCTAAAAACAAACCTTTGTGTGTGTGTGTTTGTCTGAGCCAAAATATTTCACCGAATCACTGATGTTGTGTTTTAAAGCTGCCTTTACTAGAGTCAACTTTGTCTGATAGCAATGAAAGAACATATTGTTATGCATGTTCATTTAGCAGTTTATATGTGCTTGACACACACTGAGAATGTACCAATGCATGGAAATTGAGTGTCAAAGAGTTGCATACAACCAACCACATGAAGAGCACTCTGGCTGAAGATGGTTTATTCAGTCTGCATTCAGCCCCGTTTACCCCACGTCAGTACCATTTAACATGACTCCGCCTATTTTATTACATCACCAGGAGGGGAGTCCCTAAATCCAGCTGAAATCATGTCCCCAGACAAATTATATTCTGACCTAATGAAGATTAACGGTTCAGGCATGTATCTACATAAAATCATCAATTTAAGCAACATAAACATATAACAGATATTACAGTTTCCTTAATAATAATAATAATAATAATAATAACACTATACCATGTGTAGTTTAATTAAGATCAGTATATAAACACACCCCAATAAATTTCTTCAGCAAAATGAACAAATTTTAACCCAACTGTCAGATTAAGATCACTGGATGCACATCTGCACTTGAATCATTTTACACTCCTGATGGCCACCACAGCCAGCTGACAGTAGAAAACACAAACATGGCTGATGTGGTAGTAGCCAAGCTTCATCCGTACACACACTTTGAACACAACAAGTGATCACTGGAGCACACAGGATGGGTTCCTCCTACACCAGTGGAGGCAGAAAGACTCAGGATGTGCTCTCAGTTTCTCCAGCTTTAATAATTGATTGCCTTGTCTGCTACCTTGGTTTTCAATGTACCCTTTTTGGTACAGTGGAATTTTTTATGTTGTTAGCTTAAAACGGACTCTTTTTATCTTTATTCATCAACTCCATATGCAGTTTGTATTGCTTATATTAAGTCTTGGATGACACAAATAAAATCTAAAAACATTAATCATTGAGGATGTTTATACAGATGATTTATATTGTAAAACAAATATATGACATAGTTAAACATGAGTATATTTTGAAAGTAACAGACATTTAACTGTAAAACATGATTTTTTTTAATGCTAATCTGAATCAGTTTAGTGTATTTTGTAAATGTATTTGACTGTTTTGTAGGAATGAACACATTTATTATGTTTATTCAAAATAAACCTGCTTCTTCTTACTTCTGTAACATGTTTAAAAGAAAATATTATTAGTAAAAAGCCTCAAATCATGTCCTGTTTGTCTTTGTAACACTTCAGAAGAACTCTTAACTCTTCTAGATAAAAAAGATAACCTTTAAAAATGCAACTATTCAAAAAAAAACTTCCTTTTAATCACTTAAAATAATTTATTTACAACATTTTAAATCTGGGCCCTAAAGGGTTAATGCTCCTGAGACTGTCTGTGCTGCAGCTGGATGGTGACACACACACACACACACACGTTTGTTCTTGAACCCAGTGGGGACCTTCCATTGACTTCCATTCATTTTTATATCCTAACCCTGACCATTTACCCTAAAATTAACCTCACAGGTACCTAACTGACCCTAAAACTAACCTAAACCTTGGTCCTAAACCTAACCCCACACCTGTACTCTGCATTTGGACACGAGGCTGCTTTTTTGGGGAAAATTGTCCCCACGTTGTAGGAAAAACCTGTCCACACACACACACATGGAGGAGCGTGCTCAGAGGACTAACAGCAGGTCATTTTATCTGGATTTATGGTGTTTTGAGTTCAGAAACAACTCTGGTTACTTTTTTAAATTTACATTAGCTACATTAGCTCGTAGCTGCACAGCTGATCAGTGGTATATTTAGAACAGGCACAGAGCCGCTGACTCCCGGTCTCACGCGGGTCTGTGTTGGAGATTCTTGCTGTATCAGAGTAATTATTGATGATTATTGATAAGCTGTAGCTTCACCTGTTGTGTCTTCCTTGAAAGAAAAAAATAGCTTGCAAAGCTGTCACATCAGACAGTTTTCATTGCGCGTCACATCACACACACATACATGCCTTGCTATCTATGTGAGGACCACACACAGCCTCGCTCTGCGCACAAGAACCCGCGGTGTTGGTTTTTCAAAATAAAGTATATCTTAACTTTTTATTGACATTTAAACAGGGTTTCAACATCTGATTATGGTTAGTATAAGAGCGCAAATATAGAATATAAATATATATGATATTCTTTACATTGTTTTAGCCTAATAGTACTATTATTAAAAAAAGAGAACACTTTCTGAAAGTGTGGCAGCTATGATTTATGCTGTGGCGGTGTGCCATGATCAATTACATGTAGGGTAAACCCTGGTCTGTTTGCCAAAGCTCATTATATGGTTTAAAAAAACAAATCACTTTAAATAATGACTGATGTTGGTGGGTTAATTTTCTGATTTTTTTTTCTCTGTCTCTGTGTGTGTCTCTCTGTGTGTGTCTCTCTGTGTGTGTCTCTGTCTGTGTGTCTCTGTGTGTCTCTCTGTCTCTGTGTGTCTCTCTCTGTGTGTGTCTCTGTGTCTCTCTGTGTGTGTCTCTGTGTCTCTGTGTGTGTCTCTGTGTCTCTGTGTCTGTCTCTGTGTGTGTCTCTGTGTGTGTCTCTCTGTCTCTGTGTGTGTCTCTCTGTCTCTGTGTGTGTCTCTCTGTCTCTGTGTGTGTCTCTGTGTGTGTCTGTGTCTCTGTGTGTGTAGGGGTCCGATGGCAGCAGCTCCAGAGATGACCTGTCAGCTCAGCTCCTCAGAAGAAACCATCAAATCAGGAAGCTGGAGGCCAAGCTGTCAGGTAGGCCCTGAGAGAGGCAGGTTAAACAGCTCAGTCTGCAGCTATCTGAGGAAAGCTGGGTTAAAAAATCTCAAGCGTCGCCTGAATCTGTAAATAAAAAAACAAACAAACCCTCTGTCCAGACTGTCAGTCTTATTTCCACTTCATGAAACAGCAATTTGACTGTTTAACTTTAGAATAAATTTTAACACTACTTTTACACAGTACTAATTTGAAAAACAAAACTTAAAAATTTTGGTTCATTGGCTTTTTATGTACAGAATTAAAATAAAAAAAACAATTTTGCTGTTTATTTGTTTCACTTCTGCTTTCTGTGATTTTACTGGAGTTGTAAACTCTGATCCTAATGTTTTATAAAGTAACACTTTTATTAGAAACAATTAGATATTGTATTGTGAAAAACACTAACTTTGTTCTGGAGGAACATTGTGAACTGAATTTTAGCTAAAGCTGCTGACAGAATGCTATAAATTACAGCAGCATGAGTTTGATCGGTCCTCAGATAAACCTTTGTCTTTGTTTGAATGTTTGTGGGATGTTTATTATCATGAACTTATTTTATTTCAGTAGCCCTACTTCCCCTTCTCCTTTTTTATTTTCATTTGTTTGGTCAAGTTGACTTTAGTGGCTTTTCACCCTCTGGAAAGGCTAAAGGTCACACATTCTCACAAAGCCTTTAAACCAGTCTGGTTTTCTCAGATGTGAAAATCATTAGTAACTTTACCTTCCATTAAATCTCAATCATGTTTTCCCTTTTGTTTTCTCCCTCTCCTTTTGTTCATTTCCTCCCCTGCCTGTCTCTGGACTGACCTGTCCCTCCCTTTCCGTGTGTGTGTGTGTGTGTGTGTGTGTGTGTGTGTGACTATATGTTTGTACTGTTGATACCCTGTCCCATTACCCTGTTTCCCAACACTAGACTACGCAGAGCAGCTACGAATTATGCAGAAGACCAAGGAGAAGCTTGAAATTGCATTAGAAAGGCATCAGGATTGTACGTACCTCTCCTCCTCTCCTCCCCTGCAGCTTACTTCTCTCACTCTGCACTCAGCATCATCATCATCATCACTTCTTCTCATGAAACCTTGCTAACATCATGGGCCTTGGATGTTTGCTTTGGGGGTGCTGCTTGCTTTTGTCTTTTTACTCTAAAAACCTACTCTCAGTTTTTATGTTTTTAGATATTTTTACTCTATTAATTCAGCATTTTCTCCAAGCTACAGCAGCAGCTCTCAAAGGTGTGTTTATGTGCAACCCTACATCTGATGTATCAAATGTAAATGAAAGCAGAACACAATGATTTTTAAGTCTCATAATCCTCTATTTTATTTATAATGGAACATGGTAAACATATCAAATCTTTAAAGTAAGAACTTATACAATTGAATTTGAAAAAACAAGATAATTGTGAATTTGATGGCAGCAACACATCTGAAACTAGTCTGTAAATGAGGAGCTGAACTGACAGTTGTTGAAGGAAAATGTTTTCCCAGTCCTGTCTGATGTAGGATTCTCGCTGCCCTGAGCCGAGTTATTTGGATTTGTTTTGTTTCATGATGGCATGCATGTTCTCTTTTTCTTTCAAGTAATGCTGTTGTAATGGATGCAGTCTGCAGTTTAACATTGTCTTGCTGAAATATGCAAAATATTCCCTTAAAAACCAACAATGTTTTGTCTGAATATGTTATACTAAAATCTGTTTTTTGATTTCTGCATTAATGAAGCCTTCCTGAATATGTAAGCTGCCCAAGCCATAAGCACTTATGCACCCCTATACAATCAGAAAGGCAGGCTTTTGAACTGTGTGCTGATAACAGTGGTCCTGCTCCTGTTTGGTACTGGAACATGTAGCATCAGGGCTTTACAAAAAGAATTTCATATTTTGACTGGTTTTTATGTATGCAGAGATTTATCCAGATTCTTCTGATGATATTATGAACTGTAGATAATGTGATTTTCTTCTCCGTTTTCTGCTGAGGAACATTATTTGGATTTAGTTTACTGTTTAAGACTGATCCTGGGGTGAATAGAAGTATTAGTTTCTGATGGGAAGTGAAGAGAACCTGTGTTCTGCAGGTGCTCTACTTGTCATCATTCCTACAGTTTATTACTTTACCTACAGCTCAAGTGAGTTGTTGCCTGTTTTAACAACACTTCAACAACTGCACCTGTCGTATGGACTGCAAGAGCTGGATTTCCTAAAGGGTATTTCTGACTATTTGGAAGTGGTGTTCTTTGTAAATTTTTATAAACAATTGTATGTCTCACACTTGCTCTTAGAAAGAGCTCAGAGAAAAAAAGTTCAATCTGATGAGCAGTCATTTAGTCTGATTGTAGCTAAAAACAAAGTGGATTGTTGCTGCCTTAATGTCTACAATCAGTTCATGTAAGCACTGGTTTATTGACATTTACATCACCATCATTTTTCAATGATGATTAATTTATCAGAAATATGAACCTCCTGCAGGGCGTTTTTCAGGCTCCAGTGAAAGGGCTACAGCTAGTTGTGCTTGCTATTAACCAAAGTATTTCATGTAAATAATGATGTAATTTGAAATTACTCGACACATTGTAGCCACAGGGCAGCTGTGGCTACAATGTAGCTTACCATCATCAGTGTGTGAATGTGTGTGAATGGGTGAATGTCTGTAAGTCTAGAGTGCTTTAGGGTCCGGAGGGACTTGATAAAGCACTCAGTCCATTTACCATTTGATGGATTTAGTAGTCACGTAGCTAATTTGGATGAAATCATATTAATCTAACAGCAACCCAAGTCATCACAGACTGTTACAGTTAGTGTTACATTGTTTCAGTAAGTGTTACACTAAGTGTTACATATTGTCATCATGCTATGTTCTCACAGAATGATGAAATTTGTGCTCCATATTTAAGCCGTCACACATGAGACACACTCAAGTGAAGCTAAATTAAAAAGTGACAGAGCCACCTCCAGTGGATGTAATAAAATAGGTTTAGCTCCTGATAACAGTTTTTATTTAGTTGAATACCCACAATCCTTCACTCTGATGAGAGTGAGGTGGATGCAGAGTTCAGTCCTAACAAACACGATGAGATATATTTACTTTTTGCTTGGAAAAATTTAATTTTGGGGACTTTTGATTCAGTCTTAAATAAATTTCTGAGTGGAATGTTGTTTCTACATTATTAACTTCACTACGTTTAATTTTATTTTTAGCTGCCATGCATCGCTGCTGTTTGCCTATTTCTGCACCTTGATGAACTCTTCCTAATCTTTTCTCAGCTACTAACATCAATGCTACATTCATTGCAGTTTCATCTTTGAAGTCTTGTTTGTATACAAACTGCTCTTTGTTCCCCCTCTCTTTCTCTGCACAGCATCCATAAAGAAACTTCAGGAGCAGAATGAGTCTCATCAGGTCAACAGAGCTAAGATGGCTGAGGGAATGTCTTTAGCTCTGGAGAAAAAAGACCAGGTAAATGTTTCTCTCTCACCTGTTCTACAGTTTCAGCTCATGCTCTAACTTGGGATTTTTCATTTTTGCAGGAATGGATGGAGAAGATGTCTGGTTTAGAAAACGTAAGTTCTTAAAGCTTTGATGGGTTGTGAGTTGTACATCATGATAAACTGTGTCTAGTTCTAAGACTAGTAACACTGGTCTGATTCATTAGTAAGTTTAGGTTGTTGAACTCCTGAGCCCATTGGTATTAAAGTTGAATTTTACTGTATTTAAATTAGTTAGGAATTCTTCTTTGGTTTTGTTAGTGGTATAGTTTAGGGTTAGCAGTGAACTGAACATGTAAGAGGAACTCCCTGAGAAAAACTGTTTGGTTTAAGTCAAACTGTAGCATCCTTTGTTTCAGTGGTGTGTGGCTGCTTCTGGCACATGCACACATACATGTTCTTTTCTAGTTCAGTGAGTAAAGTGATGTGAAAGCATGTGCGTGTAACCCTTTTTCTTAAAGGGGCTATATCATGTAAAATCAACTTTGTTGAGCTTTATACCATGTTTTAATGTAGAGTTTAATGGAGTACCTCCTAAATAGAATATTTTGTAACAACCAAGTATTAAATAAATGCTATGGAAAAGTGTTAGTCATCCTGGATCTTAGTAGTGGTGTAAGGTGACAGATTTAGACGAAGCACTTCCTCTTAAGACTGTGAAGGCCCTCTCTTCAGTGACGGTCTCTCCCACATGACCTGCACATTAATGATGAAGAGGCTGGACTGATAGCAGGTCTCATCTTTCCATTTGACCTGCCGGGCTGTCTGCTCAGTGATCCATGTGGCTTCAACCTCCTTATTGTTCTTCTTGACTGCAGGTCTCCAGGAAGCTCTGTGATCTTCTGTCCTCTCCTACTTGTCAGTGTTGATCTGTAGCATTTTCATATCCTTTTATCTGCCCTTGTATCTGCGATGGGGTCATCTTACTGTCAGAACTTGTCCAGGTGACATTCTGAGAGTCCTCTGACAGAGCAGCGTGTAAATACTGCAAATACCTGCATTTTTCATTCCATTCCATTATTCTACAGGGAATGTACAGTTCTCTCTGAACACATTGTAAGTAGAAGCTGTCTTATTTTGTACCTTGTGCAGGTGCTTCATGCTAGTAGAGAGGAATTCCAAGTACTCACGCCTATACATACATACATACATACACACACACACACACACACACACACACGCACACACACACACACAGGGGTTGGACAATGAAACTGAAACACCTGTCATTTTAGTGTGGGAGGTTTCATGGCTAAACTGGACCAGCCTGGTGAACAAACTTCATTAATTGCACATTGCACCAGTAAAGTGACTGTGGCAGAGTGGTTAGGTGAGTCGTTCTGGAACCGGAAGGTCACCTGTTTGATCCCCCGTCCAGCTGTCTCAGTTGTTGTGTCCTTGGGCAAAACACTTCACCCCTAATGCCTCTGATGTGTGTCCCATCAGTGT
>JARVGW010000750.1:26274932-26291794 GCA_031762495.1 Anablepsoides rubrolineatus
TAAAGAGGAAACCTCAAATATTATTTGTATATTAAGATTTCCCAGTTGGAAAGAAACAAAAACATTTCTAGCTCACATGGATAAATTCAAACTTGGAAGGCGTTTTCCCTCAAAATCAGGTTTTTTGTTGCTACGGCTCAAAAAATGCTTCAAAAGATTTTCTTACACACAAAGCTGATTCTCTACAGGAAAAGTTTGAGTAAAACAGTTTTCAAACAATTTTAATGTAAGTTTCTACTTTTAGTCAGATATTATTGCTCTTTTTTTTCTTTTAGTTAAATGTGACCCATATTGTTCTACATCACCCCAAAATTTTCTTTTACTAATATGAAAATTGTTTCTTATATCAGTGGTAAACTTTAAATTTATAATTAAATGCAACAAAATAAAAAGGTAACACAGAGACAAGTTCTCCAGGTGAGACTCAAAGACTTTGTCTCAACTGTGCAAACTTTATTTTCAACACAGGTCACCAGTACAAGATGGCAACAGATAGATATTATACTAATGTAGTAAAATGTTTCCTGTGAAGTGAAGAAAAGATCATCCTGTAAAACAAATGTTTTACATTCTGATCTGAAGGAACTACTTTTTTCAGCCTTATTTACCAGTATATTTTGGCCTTTTGATAAACTGAAGGAAACACGAGGTGGTCAGTGCTGTTGGGACCCCACAGAGAGTTTTGGGTCTGGATGAGAGTTGGATCTAACACAGCTGGTGTGTGTGTGTGTGTGTGTGTTCAGGAGAAAGCTGCCCTGTCAGCCCGGCTGCAGGAGATGATGGAACAAAGCTTAACACTTTTCCAGAAAAGGGATGACCTGGATGAGCTGGAGGGCTTTCAGCAGCAAGAGCTTGCTAAAGTTAAACACATGGTGCGTTTTCCAGAGACTTTTTTATTATCTCCCCACATTGAAACATGATAGGTGGGCAATAATGTTTTTGCCTGTGTGTGAACTTGTGTTAGCAAAATACAAACCGTTAGACAATTTTGATTAAAACTCTTCTCCCACTGGACACAAATCTAAAACTGATTGACTTTTGGAGCGATTCAGAAAACAGCAGAATGAGTAGAGCTCAGTCTGTCTGCAGATATTGAGCTGTAATTTGATGTGGTAGTAGCTGAGAGTCATCCAAAACACAGACTTCACTAACCACACACGGTTTTGTGAAAATATTTTCTGTATTTAACAGAAACGGTTCTGACTCTGCCGTTTGTCAACATAAGATGGTTTTAATATAAAACACTGTCATGAAAGGCAGAAGCTCAAAGGCATTCTTTAAGGAACACCAGTTTGTGTGTGTGTGTGTGTGTGTGTGTGTGTTTTGTGTGTTTTTGACCGTGTGAGGAAAAAAATAAAAAATCAGAAATGTAGAAATACCCCTAATTAAAATAATTTAGTTATTTTAACCAAGAGTAATCTATAGGATCTTTTAATCCCAAGTTGTTCAAAATAGTTTAGTCATCAAACACACACAGAAAACACACAATGAGTCGTAATTTTATTTTTTAGCCAGTTAAAGACTAACTGACTTTTATTAAGAGGATAATGATGATCAAATGATCAAACAATAAATGAGCTCTCAGTATAACACAATTAATTTTCTACTCTTCTAAGCAACTAGGTAACTAGTCAAGCAGGTTATTTATATACATTTAGGGCCGTGTGTGTGTGTGTGTGTGTGTGTGTGTGTGTGTGTGTGTGAACATGCCAGAGAGAGAGAAAGAAGAGGACAAATAAACAAATCTTAGCTTAAGATCTTTAAATTGTGTTTTAGAGCTGATTGAGCCTGTGAGTCAGCTGAGGTTGAAGAGACAAACCCAGTTTCACCAGTTTTACCATGTCGGGACACACCAGATGAGGGGGATCGGCCAGACACCAACTCAAGGAGTCAGCTTGTATGGACAGCTGACACCGGGCTTCTTGGTGGGTCGTGTGGTTGTAGGCCTTGGTGGACAGTCAGTGCCAGGCGAGGTATAGCTCCCTCCAGGACGGCTCAGGACCAGGGGTCATCAGGAGCTTGAAAACTCACAGCAGGGTAACGCCAGGAGGTTAGCTCAAACTCACAGCTTGGAGCGGCCAAAATGAAACTTATTATTCCAGTTAAGAGATATTCCTTGTAAGTTCCAAAAAAGGAGGAAAAATTGCTGCAACACAAGATGAGGTGGAAACAGCTTTTTCCCCCGGAAAAGCGGAGAGTTGCAGGGGGGAGCCCCACAAAGCACAAACAACAGACAGGCAGGTTACGACTGACCAAGTCGGAGCAGGGAAGAGTTTTTAAGTTACAGCTTCTTCGCACAGAGAAGTACTGTTCTCCAGCAGAAGATAAGAACGTGAGAAAGGAATGCGTTATCTTTGTGCAGCTGAAAGTGTTCTGTGAGAACATAGTGAGAATGTGTGTGTATGAAAGACCCAAAATCAAAACATACACACAATTATTTATGAGCAGTAGTCCTAAAAACAGCATATTAATATACTAATTAACTAATGGTTAATTATGAACATTGATTAAATGGATTATTATGAACTATTGAGTAAGGCTTATCAAAATAGAAGAAATAAAACATAAAAATATAAGTATTAACTAAAATACACTGTTTCTATGTTAACGCATCAAAGTCTAAGCATAAATCAAAGACAACAAATACATATTATGTTATAATATGCTAGATTAGAGAGCCCTTAAAAGAAAAACAAAAGTCAAACATATTAAATAATTGAAACTTTGGAATTATACAATTTGAGAGAAAAACAACAGAAGGTTTATTTTATTTTATTTAGTTTTTTCAACAAACAGCAAATCTCTATGGAAACAGAGACCGTGTTGACTTCCCAAAGAAAAGGAAAGCTTTTATTTTTTTTAAAGCTTTCAGCTGAGGCTGAAATTGTTCAGTCTGGAAGAGGAGAGGTTTGACCCTAAAGGTCAACCATAGGTGAGGTGAGGTGAGGTGAGGGGTTTAACTACATTTCCCCCCTCAGAAGACGTTGCTCAGACAATGAGGCAACGACTTCTTTGATCAGGAAAATTCCTCACCGAACGACAACTTCTGGTTTGAAGGTGTCGTTCGGCAGGCATGAAAGATTTAATTTTCATTTGATTTTCTCTGGGTGTGGAGCTGAATATTTGTATGAATATTTTCTATTTTCTATGAATATTTCTCAGTTGCTGAGAAAGGAGGAGTTGCTCAGCCAGCGGGAGCAGGACCTTCAGCAGAAGGAAGCTGAGCTTCAGTCAGCTAAAAGAGGTCTGTCTGAGTCTCGGGGGAGACTCCAGGCTCTGCAGCAGCAGCAGGAGGAGAGCTGCAGACTCAACTCTGAGTTTGAAATTGAACGGTAAGATGATCAATTATTAACTCACATATTCATTTTAGATGCAATGCATCTTGAATTTAACATGCAGCTACTTAGAAAAAATAAACTTATGTTGTCAAATCTCAATAAGACAACATTTTAAATGCCTCTGATCAACTCTGTGCAGAGAAGAACTGTTGCTGCTACGAGAAGAAGGTGAGAAGAAGAACAGTGAGCTGGAAGGACGGTGCCAGGAGCTGCAGTCAGTCATTCATCGGGTTTCTGAAGACTTCCAGATGGTCAGCTTCAAACACAAACTGCACAGGATTATTACCAAGCTTCTTAGTGATTCGTTCTCATCTTTCTTTGGTTTAGTCCCAGAATATGGCGTCATCTTTAGAGAAGTCCCTGCAGGAGCTACAGGCTCAAAATGACACCATGAAGGTGCAACAGCAAAAGGTCAGAAGAAAAAGAACTAATTCAATTCAGTTTATTTATATAGCGCCAAGTCACAACAACTGTCGTCTCAGGGCACTGTACATGAAAAACAACTGTTTCCATTAACCAAAAGTGAACTATCCCATTCTAATATTACAGACTGTGCATAAAGACAAGCTAAGATTTAGTTAAAAGTTAGGTTTTTCGGTAGGAAACTTGTTCCTAGACATGTTGTTTTCTGACTTCAGGCTGCTGTGACGGAGGAGGACAAGGAGCGTCTGCTAGTGGAACTTCAGAAGAAAGTTTCTTCTTTAGAGAGACGCCTGCAAGGGAACCTGAGCCAGGACGAGCACCTACAGGAGCTGCTGCAGGAGGTGTATTTCTCTTATACATCAAGGCATAATAAATGAAAGACAAATGTGTAAAGACATAGTTCTGATAACTAACAGTTCAGTTTTGATGTGAAATTTGAGGTTTTTGTTTCTTTAGTTACAAAATGTTTGGGAACAAGTTTATTTGAAACCTTTTATTTAAACATAGAAAAATGACTGGAACTGAAAAGTAATAATGAGGGAAATGACTGAAAATCAGTTAATGCTTTTTAATTGTTGTTTAACCAGTAGAGTGTTTAAAAAACCAAACTGTGCAGCATAGTGGAACAGTGGTTAAAGCTGTCTCAGTAAGGCTGCAGGATCGCTTCCCTCCTGGGTCCTTTCTGCCTGAAGGTTACATGTTTTCCCTGTGGGGACACCAGTTTCCTCCTACAGAACAAAAACATGCATGTTAGGTTCAATCTGTCCCAAAAACTTTATCAGAATCAGAATACTGTAATGATCCCCGGGGGGGAAATTACAATTATTACAGCTGCAACCGTTCAAGTAAACATTAGAAATCAGAAATCAGAAACACTTATTGCCGATGTTGCTGACCAGTCTGTCAGACACACAGTTCTGTAGTCGTACTTAATGTGGTCTGCCAGTTAGGTAGTCCATGATCCAGGACACAAGGGGGGCATCCACTTGCATCCCTCTCAGCTTGTCCCCCAGGAGAGCAGGCTGGATTGTGTTGAAGGCACTGGAGAAGTCGTACATGACTCTCACAGTGCTGGCTGGCTTGTCTAGGTGGGAATAGACTCTGTTTATCAGGTAGATGATGGCGTCCTCTGTTCCTAGGTGGGACTGATAGCCAAACTGAAGGGGATCCAGGTGTGGTTAAATGATAGGGCGTAGATGTTCCAGAACGAGCCTCTTCATGGTCTTCATGATGTGTGATGTCAGAGCCACTGGCCTGTAGTCCTTGTTGTTATTGGGTCGTGTTGTTTTTGGGACTGGGATGATGCAGGATGTCTTCCAGATTGCTGCGACTTTCTGCAGACTGAGGCTCATGTTGAAGACATGCTGCAGAACTCTACAAAGCTGGATGGCACAGTCTGGGGGGGACACCATCAGGACCAGCAGCCTTGGTACTGTGGAGTTTCTGCAGCTGGCTTCTCACTTGTTCAGCAGTGATGCTTACCGTGGGGGAGATGAATGGAGGAGGGGTGGAAGTGATAAGTTGAGGTGAGGTGTGAGGTGGGCTAAGGAAGCAGACTCTCGTGGAGGGACGTGAACTGGCTGCTGAGGGTCGTTATCAGAGGAGATCTGGTGGGGGAGGGTGGGTCCTGCTGTGTCAAATCTGTTAAAAAACAGATTTAACTTGTTGGCCCTGTCCACATCGCACTCTGGGCCTCTGATGTTGTTGGACCTGAAGCC
Source organism: Anablepsoides rubrolineatus (assembly GCA_031762495.1). NCBI lineage: Eukaryota > Metazoa > Chordata > Actinopteri > Cyprinodontiformes > Rivulidae > Anablepsoides > Anablepsoides rubrolineatus. The sequence goes on from JARVGW010000750.1 coordinate 26,280,412, forward strand.
AGTAGTTGTCCTCATTCTATTCCACACCTCTCTCATGTTATTATTCTGTAGTTTCCACTCCAGCTTCCTTATATAGGTATATAGGTGTTTGTCTTTAGTTCCCTCTGAATTGTTCTCACCTCCTCCCTGTCTCCTGCTCTGAAGGTCCTCTTTTTTCATTCAGGAGTGCTTTGATCTCTTTAGTTACCCATGTTGTTGGGATAACATATTAACCATCTTGTTTGGTACAGTGGAGTCAACACAAAAGTTAATGTATCCGGTTATGCAGTCTGTGAGATGTCCTCTCCATGTTACTCACATAGTACAGACCAGTACAGACATATGTCACGGTGATGATTACTTAAATATATTTAGCATAAACAGCTGTTTCTGTTGTTGCCTTTTCAGAAATCCAGTCTAGAGTCCAGTCTGGAAGGAACCAGAGCAGAGTTGTTGGCTGTTCGGACAAACCATGCTGACACCGTCAGCTCTCTGGAAGCACAGGTAAGGCAGCTCATCTGTTTCAGTCGAATACCACAATTTAAAACTAAATACAACCAGTTATGTGAGATGGAGTTCATGATTTATAGCAGAAGGTGACAAATTTGGATACACATCTTAGCAAATACACACACTGTAAAGGCCCCCACATACAGTTAGGTCCATATATATTTGGACAGAGACAACATTTTTCTAATTTGGGTTCTAGACATTACCACAATGAATTTTAAACAAAACTATTCAGATGCAGCTGAAGTTCAGACTTTAAGCATTAATTCAGTGGGTTGAACAAAATGATTGCATAAAAATGTGAGGAACTAAAGCATATTTTAAACACAATCCCTTCATTTTAGAGGGTCAAAATAGTTGGACAGATTAACGTACAGCAGAAGAATGAGTTGGTGGGCTTACAGGTGCCCCTACAGAGTGACAGAAGTACTGCCTGTCTCACTTCAGGCTTTTTAAGCCTGGTTTTATATCACATCAGCAGGATTTAATATGTAATACATGTGAACTACATTAGCACTCATAGAAAAAACTGATATCTAATACAAGTGTCTACAAACATTATATTGAAAACAAAGAGTGAAAATCCAAAGATGCTGTCAGACTGATGTGATAATGACACTGTGGTTGTTACACATTGAATGACTGAAAACTAGAACAACATGCAGACACAATGTGTAGCTTTAAAAAGAAACATTGTAAGGGTGGCTCCTGTCTGTTTTGTTTGACCTCAGGTATCTAAACTTAGCTGCAATATTTGTGAGCTGCAGACACTTCTCCGACACAAAGATGACTCCTCCAGGGCCTACAGAGAGAGGACTGATGCTCAGGTAAGCTATCTGAGATCAGACCCTCCTGCAGCTGGTTGGCTCCAGGATTCAAAATATACCTTAAAAAGTTGAACAGAAACCACTTCAGACTGTTAAATTAAATGTTTCATTTGATTTTGTTTCTTATCTGAGTTGTATAACATTAGTTATACAAATATTTACCAGTCTAACAAATGGTACAATAGATTTACATCATTTTTTTAGAGCTGACCAAATTGTTGTGATATTCTTAGTTTGTGTTCTATTCAGCCTGGAACTTTAACAGGACATATGATGCTTTTAAATCCTTCACACAATCCTTTCACATTTGAATCATTCAGTCTTTAGAAGGTGGAACTGCAATGCTTTGGTCCAAATTCCTCCTTATTGTAACTCCACAATCCCCTCTTTCCCCTCTCTTCTGATGTGTGGCTCAAAGCAACTCGTTTAGATGCTGCCTCTTTAAATCCATACAAGGCTCTTCACTCCCTCCAGCTTCCAGAACACTTCATTCTAGTTTATGGAGGGGTTTACATCAGAAACCTTTTATTTCAAATTCATTGAAATATGTCAACAAGTGAAGACCTGTCCATCCATGTTGGAGCCAGAGTTTGACCCAGAGCCAAAGATCACCAACTTATAGCTGGTCAACACCTTATACTGTATGTTTAATGATTTGAGCTAATAGTTCAGAAAACAGCATAGAAAATAGAGAAAACTGAACAGGTTGAAAAATCTGAGCCAAACAGAATATAAAGACACCTACACAGCATGAAATTTCACTTTTCTGTCTCTTAGGACTCCAAGTACACAACAACAGGTGTTTTATGGCTATGCAGTGGATACTGCATGATATGTCCTCTTTAAAAATAAAGTGTGGTGTTTTATAGATAAAAGGTAACTGAAAGAGCTTGTGTCTGAGCTCTTTTGAACTAAATTTATTATTGTTTCTGTCTACTTTTTGTGACACAAGCTTGTTCAATAGTTATTTTATTAATTAAACCAGAACTTTGTCATTTTCACTAATAATTAAAAATACAATACAAGCTGCTAGTGGGTTAGAAAACAAAAAAATGAAGAATATTAGGTTTGTATATTCTTAATTAGGTGTTAAAGAACAATAAATCGTATTAAAACAAAAGACAGTATGTCAAGAGTAATCTTTAAAATAACTTTTAAAGAAAATAGTTCAGTTCAGTTCTGGAACATAACCTCTGGGTTAAGAGTTCATCCCAGCAGAGGAGTCATTTAATAAGAAACACAACTTTTAAGTTTGAGTTATGTAACAAGTTTGTACTTTAAGGAATGGTTGGTTTTAAACCACATGAAGCTTTAAGTTTAATGTTTTAGTTATCAAAATGTTTCTCTAAGGTTAATTTGAACACATTTAACAGGACTTCTAACCTGTAGTTGAAGATGTTTTTCCTCCCATCTGAAACACTTTCTTGATTTTAAACTGGAGTGTGGAGTTCTAAGCTTTCAAACTACAAATCTACAATAGAGTGTAACTTCAGTCACAGCCCAGCTGTGTGCTACAGGAGCTGCACTGCACAGGAAAGAAAGGAGTGTTCAAAATGGTTCCAGGGACTGTAGGATTAGATTTCACATCCCTACCAGACCTGAACTCCTTGGACACACTGGCTGGTTACAGAGGAAGGTCAGCGATATTACTGCAGATCCCAACTTCCATGGAAATGTTTTGTTTGTGCCTCTCCCTTCTAAGAAGAGGTCCAGAACATTAGAAACACAAACAAGCAGAATGAAACAGAGCTTCTTCCCTGAGGCTGCAAAACCATTACCCCATCTCCTCTCTCTCTCTCTTGCTCTCTCTCTTGCTCTCTCTCTCTCTTTCTAACACACACACAGGTTTGTTTTTATAACCCCATGGAGACCGTTGATAGACTTCTATTCATTTTCTGGAAATTTTATAGCTTAACTCGGACCATTTACCTTAAAACTAACCTCAGCTCAATTCACACCTTGGTCCTAAACCAAACCCCCCCACCTGAAATTAGCATCTGTACAGTCCCCACGATGCACATTCGGTCCCCACGAGGCTGCTTTTTTCTGGAAAATGGTTCCCACCATGTGGTGAAAACATGCCCACATACACACACACCATGGTCATACATAAACCAAGACAAACATTCACACACACACACTGATTTAGCTCCAGTTTAAAATCAAGAAAGTGCTTCAGATGGAAGGGAAACTTCTTCAGCTACAGAATAAAAGTCTTTTGTTTTTGTTTTTTGTGGGTCAGAAATCTAGGATTAAACTCGAGGCTTCCTCTTTGTTTAAAACAAATCATCTCTAAAAGTACATGTTAACTCAAACTTAAAATATATTTTTCTTATTAAATGAATCAATAGCAGCTTGCTTGTATTTTTACTGCAGCATCTTATGGTGCATTGCTTATAGATGCATTCAGATTCACACAGCCGCTTTGTTTTAAAATGGCACTACCTACAAAACCTTTACAGTAAATTTAAAGATGTTTTGATGTTTGAAGAAGGTTAAAATATTAACAGAAAAATATCTCAATTTTATTATGTGAATATGTTGAACTTTAATGAATAGACAAATTTATAGGAACTGTGATATTAATGACAACTCTAGTTATGTGAAGTAAGACTAATCAATGTTGCTTCTGATGGAACACCTCACTGGTAGTGATGACAGTTTTTAAACAGCATGGTTCCTCTGTTTATAGAGGATTATTTTAACTCAACAAAAAAAGAAACAATTTTGATCCCCAACAATGATCCCAGGAAACATCTAGACTGCAGTTTTCATGCAAGTTGGTATCTCACTGAGCTGTGACGATGTTTTCTCCTGAATGTCTCTAGATTATCTTGTGAGTTTCTCATGATTCTCAACTCCCTCGTGAGTCACAGAGCTTTCAGTCACTTAACTTTTGAACATGTTAAAATAATTGTGCCACAACTTTTCTCTCAAAATAATCAGTCCTTTTGAGTATATCCAACTCGTCTGGGACCCTTCTAGATTTTGTTGGCGGTATCTCAAATCCATCTCTAGAGCACCAGAGCTGTATTTTGAGTCCTATGGTCTCATCTGACAGAAAATATCCAGGTCTAAAAGAGACATTGGTAAAAAATAACAAATATTAAAAGCTGGTTCAAGTCTGCCTGTCTTCACTTCTAAGGTTCACTCCAGCAGATTAAATCATATGGTAGTGGATGCCAAGGTGGGAAAATAATGAGCATGAGTAAGAAAAGAGTTTTACAACCCATCCCCTCAAAAACAGGTCCTGATTTTTAAAAACTGGACACTCAAAATATGAACCAGATGACTCAATAGTCACTTCATTTCCAAACTCTTGATTCAGTAAAATTGGATGGATTTGATGATTTTTCACCAAGTCTTCTGACCATCACGGCTCGGTGAGATACTGAATAATTAGACATGGAAAAAATCTTTTCTATTCTGTTTCAAATCAGTAGGCTGTCTTCATCTTTATTCTTATCCCAGGTTGAGTGAAGTTAAGTTTAAACGTTAGATCTTGTAACAGTGTTGTATAAAGTACCACAAAGTGATACTTAAGTAAAAGTAAAAGTATCTTACCTTAAAATTACTTTGATAAAAGTTAAAGTCTCCTCTAAGAATATTACTTGAGTAAAAGTCTTGAAGTATCTGATATTTTTTGTACTTAAGTATCAAAAGTAAATTTCTGACATAAAAGTATTGAGTAAAAATGAGTGATTAGATTTTCCAAAATAATATTTATTGGAAGGTGGCCTCCACAAAAAAACTTTTTCTAAATGACTATTAATATATTAATATTAAATTGTTTAGGATGCACTAATGTAGCTGTTTCAGGTACATACTGTATATATTTATATTCATATACCACATACATCTTCATAAGTCCTGCTGGAGTATGACATGATTTGTGTTGTGCAGCTGTGATGGATTGTGTACAAACTAATACAGTGTCAAAATGTTATATTTATATTTATGTCTTATTCAACCTTAATTAGATTCAGTCTATGCAGGAGGCACAGTTTATCTTTACAGTATTTCTATTAATAACAAGCCAAATGAAAACAAGCAAAAATGACTTTCTACTTCTTGTCTTTTTTAAAAATATAAGAAGTAGAAGTAAAAAGTAGGCTGAAAAATAATTACTCATGTAAAGTACAGATACCCAAAATTTATACTTAAGTAGAGTAACAAAGTATTTGTACTACAACTCTGGTAAGAGATTGTTTGGTCTGATGGAGATGAGTTCTGAACAGCTCCTCAGAAAGTTTGATTCATGCTAGTTTGTACATTGACTGTAAGTAAAGAAATCACATTTTAATTTCAGATTGTCAGCTTGGAGCAGCAGCTTCTGGAGAGAAGTGAGAGACTGAGGAGTGCTGAGCAACAGATCACAGAGAAACAGCAGCACGTGGATAAACTGGTAACAAACAGAAGAAAGGAAGACTAAAATATCCCCCACAGCGACTGACAGAATAAATACTGGACCAACTACATTCACACATCTCTGAGCTCTTAACGATTCATTAGTTATAATTCTAAGAAAAATAAATTCATCTAAACCAGTGATTCTAAATAAATGAGCTGGTAGAATGCTGTAGATTTGAGTTAAAATCAGAAAGCCAATGTTAGGACAGACGATAAGGGAGACATAAATCCAAGATTGTTTTATAAATCAGATTATGTCAATAAATGGATAAGACAGTTTATCTGTGGTGTGTAAGAGCCACAGGACTGATTATAAGATTTAAGAACCCCTGATATTCCTGAGTTCAACCAGTGGGAAGATTCATGTATATAAATCATGTCTCTGTAGTCTAAGATGGACATAAATGTGGCAGAAACAAGATGTGTTCTGACCCTTTTTAATAGATGGACATGATCTGATTCTAAAATTCAACATTAGCTTCATCTTTCCCCCCAGCTGTTGTATATGTAGAGCAACCATATTGTCCCTCCTCTGGACATGTCCAAACATCTGCCTGTCTCACTTTATCTCCCAATCATCCAGCTTGTTGTGCTGTACCTCTGATCTCTTTCTTAATCATATCCATCTTTGCCCAGTAAAACCCATTAAAACAGAAAAATGCTGTTTAAAAAAAGCACAAAACAAGATTGTTTGAAGATTTTCTTTCTCCTTGTATTCATAGGTACCATGTTTTTCTTTCTACAACATAGTGATTTCCACTCTGTTTAAGATCACCTGAGAATTTCTGTTTGTATTTCTGCAGCGAGGAGAACTGGATGCTGAAAAAGCCTTCCTGGATCAGGAGGTGTGTTTGTTGGAGCAGCAGAGTCAGGAGAAGGCCAGGCGGCTGGAAGAAAGCATCACTTCTTTACAGACAGACAAACAGATGCTTCTGTGCAGGCTTGTATGTTTGCTGCTTTATTTTTTCACCTTTTCCCTCTTGGTTGATTTTCCTGTTCTTGTTTGGTTGTTACCTGAGAGATAGGGGTGAAACGGCTTGAATTGGAACTGTTTTTATTATAGAGTCATAACTTCAGTTTTTAAATGTGTGGACAAAACCTTGACACACATCTTTCTGAATGTCAGGCTGACCTGGAGAAGCAGGGGTTTGAGGTAAACTCCATTTTAAAGCAGCAGACAGAAGAGCTGGAGAGCTGCAAGGTAAAAATAACAAAGATGCTCATTCTTTTACATTTGATCAAGTTTTAAAACCAACTATCTAAATAATCATTGAACCAAATCTGTATGACATGTTTGTTCTGAGTCTTGGTGTTCTCTCTCAGACAGAGCTGGATTGTCGACTAACAATGAGTTCCCAAATCACCAAATCTCTGGAAGAAACCAGGAAGCAGAAGGAGGAGCTGCAGAAACAGGTCTGTACATCAACAGTTAGCAGAAACCATCATTGTTCACATTGTAATCATCAGCAGTCCTGGTAAAACTGAACTACAGTCTTGTACGTGTCAGGATATAATAAGTTCTAAACTTGGGTCAGTAAAACCTTAATTAGGTTTTTCCATATCAAATGAATAAGAGCAGAGGAAAGCAGCTATTGTTATCCATTGTTATTGTTATCTCTATACTTCATATCTTTTTACAGTCGTACATTAATATATATGAAAACAACCAGCTCGGTGGTGGGAGATGTATTATTTTTAGTTGTGTTTCTGGTTAACATGGTGACATAAATGATAAAAACCTGCTAACAAAGAAGTTGATAGGAATACACTGAGCTCAGCTCTCAACTGAGTTCAACTCATGTAACCTAGAGTGAGAGCTGTCTACATTTCAGATATTCCTACAGCCACAATTTTCATGGTACACAGACACATTACATATTTAAATGTAGGCCTTTTTGTTTTTCAGTTCATATTTCTGGTTTTGCTTTAGGACACAGTTTTCTCTCCCAGTGTGTCAGAAGTCAGGGAAGTATCACTTCCTTTCCTATCTTCTATGTGAAATGTTTGTCATGCTGTGGTTCAGAAGCAAAACTACTATTTTTAACTCTTCATATCTCTGAAATATTCATATCTCTGCATTGTACAAAATTGAAAATTTCCACAAATAAAAACCAGTCTTTTCTGTCACTCGTGGTTCAAGAATGTTTTGAAAAGACTTTATAGTTTTCACACAGCGGCTGGTTGTTTGAGCTAAACTTTAAAATTAAAAATGAAGCTCTGCCTTGTAACAACATCACAATCTGGCCTTCTGATTGGCTGAGGCTGTTACTGGGCAGAGTAGCCTCTTCAGACAGAAAACAAAAAAAGGTTTTGTGTAATTCAACATTTATTTTAACTGTGAAATAAAGACAGTAAAAATACTGTAGGATGTTTTTTTAATTTATATTTTAACACGGACTGAGCCATTTTATTTACAATCAAAGCATTCTGGGTAAATGATGACGTTGACAGGTCATCGGTGCGAGGCTGCTAGCAGCTATATCCACTCTGAAGGTTAATCTTAGACAATATCTGACGATCGACACTTTTAAATGAAACCAGAGAGAGTTGAGCAGATTCTAATAGAAGGTCACTTTAGAGCTGGGTTTAACTCCACAAAGTGAGCCGTTTGTTCTAAATAAAGTAAAACCATTTGTGTGCCTCTGATGTCAGGTTGGAGAGCTGAGTGAAGCTCTGGAAAACTCCCAGCAAGAACTGTTCACTGTCAGCAACAAATTAACGCTGAGGGAGGAGGACTTCAACACGCTGCAGAACGGTAAACACACACACACACACACGCACACACGGTTAGTTTTTATCCACTGCCAACAGTGATACTCTGTTTAACTACAAAATATCTCAGGGACTTCTGAACAAATTTGAATAAAACTTAAAAAGGTAATTATTGGATGTTCATGTACAGCTGATCAACGGACAGATACTGGAGTCCATCCCAACATATTCTGAGCAACATGTGTTGAGATGTGGCAGTATTTCATGAGATAGTATAAAACTTTTTAAATGTGAGATTAAAACTGTTACAACTCCATCATTTCTTAACATAAGATGATTTTAACATCTCTAGTATGAAAGGTGGTGGGTGATATTCATTCATTCAAGGACTGGCAGGCCTTTCATTTTTAAGCAAAAATTTAGATTTTGACTTTGGTCTGAATAAAAGAATATGGTAGAAAACAAAAGGTATTCCCTCATGTGCTGTTTCTGCTGTGCTGATGGTGCAGAGTTGCAGAGTAGGCAGGACTCTGTGGGCCAGCTGCAGGAGGAGGCTGAGCAGCTGAAAGGTCAGCTGCAGCAGGTGGAGCTCAGCAAAGAGTCCCAGCTGAGGAGCCTGAGAGAGGAGCTGCTGGGTCAGACACAGCAGCTGGACAGCTGCCAGGCACGGGTCAGAACGCTGCTTACAGCCTTTAAACACCATCTCATCCAGCTGATGCTTTATACTCAAACCTTCTGGTGTTCATTCTGCAGATTTCTTATCTGGAGGTGGAGGTGGAAACACTGACAGAACAGCTTCACAGCCCTGAGCTTTGTGAGGAGGGTCAGAACGGCAGCGTGACTGTGGACGACCTGGATCATGTTCAGAGGCTCAACAGAGAGCTGGAACAGCAGCTCAGTGACAAGAACAGGGTCCGACATGACTTTAATCCACATTCTGTTCTTTATCTAGTTTTCACTCTGCTAATAAAGACCCAACATCAAACATAAACTTCTGGTGTTGTTTTGCAGACCATCAAGCAGCTGCAGCAGAGACTGGCAGAGTTGAAGAGAACTCTGCAGAAAGAGCTGGTGAGAACTTCATTTAATTCTTATTTGGAAATGTCTTCATAATGAAAAGTATAAAGGTCTGATTATACTTCAACAAAATGTAAGACTGAGGATCTCACTGATGTGGACTGAAACTGCAGGTGAGGAGGAGGAGTCCTCCCACTGCAGGACACATCACACAATCAGAATCAACAGTGCTTTAGAATTTAGAATTAGGGAACCTTAATATTATAGTTAATGCTTTAGGGTTAGTGCAACTAATTTTTAGATTAGTGCTGCCCACCACTGAGGAGCAAACTGCACAACTTTCATCAGCCAAACATGAGAATAGAGCTTTTTATTGAGCATAAATCAGGTTCAAGTCTGGTATGAGTTGTTCTTCTCTGGACATCAGTGTAATGTTGTATCTGTTCTTTCTGTTTAAGAAACTAAAGCCTGAGACAGAAGCTGAAGGGAAGGAAAAGTCACCTGAAAGTCGGACAGAAAAACAAGAGGGTTTGAATCCAGACCCTCCTCCAGCATCTTCACCGAGCCCCTCGACCTCCAACACCACCGTGACCAACACCTCAGACCTCAATGACTGCAGAGAAATTAACTTTGAGTATCTGAAGCACGTCGTCCTCAAGTTCATGTCCTCCAGGGAGGCTGAGGTGAGTCATTGTGTGTGTGTGTGTGTGTGTGTGTGTGTATGTGTGTGTGTGTGTGTGTGTGTGTGTGTGTGTGTGTGTGTGTGTGTTTCCAATGGTCAGGGTTAGGCTATCAGATTTCCATAAAGTGTGTGTTTCACTCTGCCAGGCGTACCAACTGATACGAGCTGTTTCTGTGCTGCTGAACTTCACTCGTGAGGAAGAAGAAATGTTGAAGCAGACTCTGGAGTACAAGGTTGGTGTTTCTGTAACAGTTAGTACAAAGAAACCAGACATGTTCCTTGTCTGCAGTAACGTTATGTTATGAAGAATCAGTAGGTAGAATTAACAGGAATAATAGTTTTTCTGTGATATTTCTGTATATTTATGGCTGTTTAGAATGTTTTGTGTGGTTTCTTGCCTGAAAAAGTAATGGTTACATCCAGTCTGAGAGTTCTGGACTCATAATGTAATAAACAGCAGTCTTTTCTGTCCTCAGATCTCACCCAGGAGAATGTGTCTCTCAGATCAAGTGTAATTTATTTACAAAGTGTGCAGAAATCTATACACAATGAAACAACTGCAGGATGAATCAAGCACAAAACGACAAACAAACATTTCTCCTCTGTTTCTGGAAAGTGCTGCTTAAAACCATGGTTAACCTCTTAAGCTCAAAGGGGTTTTCTTGAAGTTTTTGATCAAAACACCATGTTGAAATGTAACTGAATATATCTCAGCATTAACAAACTTTCTTTACAAAGATTCTTAGGTTTCTTTTGATATCAAACATGTCCAGGTTCAACTGACAGATCTTAAGTTAAAAGAAATTTAACAATAAACAATAAACACCACTAAACCTGACTTCTTCATTTAACAACAACAACAACAACAACAAAAACACTGGATAAATCATGATAATAAGAAAATGTCTTTTCTCCACTACAGCATCTGTGATATCACATATAAAATATAATTTTCTTCAATTGCATTGAAAATATCAGACAAGAGCTCTGAAGTTTTATTTGGACACTTTGAACAGCATCATAAAACTCATCATCACCTCCATCACAAAGGCTTTAATGAGTAAGAATGACCTCCTCATGCCTCTTAGATAAATAAGCACTAAAAAGCATTTTACTGACCCAGAATCTTTGTAGTCTGATCTGATGGACTCTTTGTCTAGATTGGAATATTATACAACCCCTGGCAAAAAGTCTGGAATCAGCAGTCTTGGATGAGCACTCATTCAGACATTTCATTCTGTAAAAC
>JARVGW010000750.1:26291894-26304278 GCA_031762495.1 Anablepsoides rubrolineatus
AAGAAATGAAGAGAAAACATTGTGGAAGTCAGTGAATGTTACTTTTATTGACCAAGCACAGGGAAAAAATATGGAATATTTAATAATAAAATAATAACTGATACAGCTGTATGAAGGCATCAGAAAACTGAAGACACTCCTCTGGTTAAATGTCTGTTCTCAAGCTTTCATGCTGACAAGTAGAAAAGAGGGAAACAAATAAAAATTATTGTCTTCATTTTAATTTATCTTCCTCAATTTATCATACGATTAACTGATTTATTGTTTATTGTCAGGCTTATGTGTTGTTTTTATTTGAAGATGTGAAATCAAATCATCAGTTCCTTAATTTCATTTTATTTTTTTTCAGTTATGTTGAACATAATCAATCATTTGTTGTTCAAACTGTGCATCTATTATTCAGTCATTTAAAATGAGCTGTTCTCTTTGGGTTTATCTCCCTTTTTTCTGTTGTAGATGTCCTGGTTTGGATCCAAGCCGTCACCAAAGGGCATCATCAAACCTTCAGTCTCAGGCCCCCCTACCCACTGGAGCTGATGGTGGTGAGGGGAGGGGGGGGATGAAGGACCACCTCACACAGGAGGAGATCTGAGCCTGGAGCAGAAACTTCACCAGATTCTCTCTGTGGGAAGAATGCTGGTTTATTAGTTAGTGATTTTACTTTTTAATAATTATTAATAATAACTGAGACATGTGTCTCATTTTATTTTACATATCACATATTTGTTTCTCTTTATTTCTCTTTGGTAAAAATATCAAAGTTAGACCATCTCACATCTACACATCATTAAGGGTTAACATGACTGGACTGAACTGTTCTGTTTAGGTTTCAGTAGCAGGACGGTTATCAGTATCTGTAAAATGAGAATCATTTCATTTTCACTGGAATCGAAGGCTCCAAGCTGTCTTTAAAGGAAAGAATTAATGATTGTTAGTGAGCAAAACAAACAAAACAAAAGTTAGAAAAAGGCTCTTGAGAAAATAGAACTGTCAGTAAAATATGTTTGTTTTTTTATGTTCTGGAAACATTTTGGCCTTTCTGGATACAGGATTTTAACAGCCATAGTTTGATGACCTCAAAACTGAACGACTGCAGAAAATTATCTTGAAATGTTTTATGAAAAGATTAAGATTGTTTTTTGTTTGTTTTTGACCTAAACGTGCAGATAAAGAATACTCCACCAATCACATTTCTCTCTCAACTTGTGTCATTTCCAGTTTGGGGGAGAACTTTACATTCAGGTGGTCCTTCAGCATCAAACAATAACAATAAGAGCTGTTTTTTGTGATAAAAGAAGTGAAAGCCCTCTGACAACAGGGGCAAAACCCACCTTTACCTGTCTGTAATGTAAATGAGATTACATGTCTATTTATGTATAAAAAGATGTATATACTGTATGCATTCAGATCTTTATAAATCTGTGGGTGTAAATAGTTTGATCAGTTTGCAGTATTTATCAGCACCATAGAGTAGAAGCCAGACACGTCTCACTCTGTCCTGAGTGGGATGTGCTTCTTTCCCTCTACAGTTTATTTTCTACTTTTTAATACTGGGATGCAGAAAAAAAGCATGTTTGAGTGCAGACATGCCACCATCTTGTTATTCTGATAATCAGCAGCAGATGTCACTGTGACTGCAGATGATGAAAGACTCAACCTCAGCGGGGTTAAATTCATGTGCACTACTGTACATTTATTACAGCTGTTTTGTTCTTTGCTTTTATATAATTTAATGATTTCTGAAATGGTCTCTTCCTTTCCCACATTTAATACAAATAAATCCAAGGGTACAAAACCATGCTTCTTGTGTCAACTTTTATTTAGTTTTAGTTTCTTAATCTTGTTTCTCTATAAATGTCTTTAACGGTTCATAAATCAAAATGTTGTTAGTAGTTTTTAGTTTAGACAAAGTTATTGCACCAGTTGCCCTGGCATTTTGTAAATAGTATAAACTCTAAAATTTGAATAGAAATGATTATACAGTGTGAAGTATGAATGCAGAAATCAATCTGAATCTTCATAGTATTTATTGTAATCCCTCCACCCGTTAGGGGGCGATGTTTTTGCATCTGATACGGTGTAATATAGAAATCTGTAAATGTCGTACACTGACTCCTCTTAGGCAGCCTGTTCAAATGCCTGACTGGTTTTTAAATGCAGCTTTAAAAAAATGTTTAAAGTAAAACTTGAAAAGCGATTGCAGGATTGTGTTTTGCCATTACACTTTAGAACATAATTTTCAACATAAAATAAATGTAGCATTTATATGAACCTTTTCACAGTAATTGTTTGGATATGCACCAAATAAAACATTTTTGAAACCCAATTTTGAACATTTTAATTTATAAACATTTTTTGGATGATGTTAATTTAAAAGTTTAGTTTTTACTCTGTTATTGAGTAAGTTTTGACTTTATTACCGATAAATCTTTTTACGGCAGGTGTCTTTTTTTAGTACAACACAGGAAGTTCCTTTTGGCTAGCACGCGGTGTGTCCGGCCTTTCCACCAAGACAGCGACGAGGAACATGGTGAGTGCCAGACTCTCTGCGTTAAGTTCTCATTATTTTATATTTACAATAGTATTAAACGAGTTTAATTTGTGTAGTTTGCGCACATAAGGTTTTAGTCTTTATGTCCATGCGTGTGTTATGAAGTTAGTTATCATAGAAATAAAGTAAAATGTGAAATTACGGAGCGCTGATCGAATGATGCTATGTTGAACTGAGATGCTAGTTGTAAGCTAAAGCTAACGAGGAATGTTAGCTGTTCAGAGAAGCATGTATCTGTAGCTTATTTATAAAATATCCACATTATTCTTACTGCGCTTCCTGATGTCTGATTACTTGTGTTTTATTTAATTCAGTGGTTAACCTTTTTATTTACACGGTTTGACTTGGTTTTTGGAATAAGTAGTGCTGCCGGTAGCTCCCTAGCTTAGCCGCTATGTATGAAGATGTCTGACCCAGAATCGTGTCTGTGATTTTTTCTTTTTATTTGTTTTATGCAGTGTTAGTAAAAGTACAAGTGTCTTATCCAGAAATTACTTTGGTAAAGGTTAAAGTCTCCTTTAAGAATATTACTTGAAGAAAAGTCTGAAAGTATCTGATATTTTCTTTTTGAGTATTAAAAGTAAAAGTATTGATTTAAAATGAGCAGTTAGATTTTCTGTAATGACATTTATTAGGAAAAAATGCAGAAATGACTGTTGTATTAAAATAATGAATGGATGTTAAATTTAGGATGCACTAGTCTAGCTGTTTCACTTTATATACATATATCAAGGCTGCACAAAGCTTTTCCCCAAAATGACAATAATATCATTCATGAAATACAAATACTTCTTAAGTACAGTACTTTGATTTGAATGATTATGTCCTGTTGGAGGAGTGTGACATGATTTGTTTGTGTACAAACTAATTCAACCACAGTTAAATTCACTATCTAGGAGGTACAGTTTATATAGATAGTATTTATTTTTTATAATAACAAGCTGGAATGAAAACAAGCAAATATGAAATAAAAGTAACAACTTTCTACTTGCCTTTTTTTAATGTAAGAAGTAAAAAGTACAGATACCCAAAAATTCTACTAAAGTACAGTAGCAAAGTATTTGTACTTCTCGTTTATAAAGTTAATAGATGGAGACTGTTGGATGGTTCTTAGTGAAACTTAACTTTATTTTTTTAACCAACATTTGTCTTAAATCTTCAGGCCAAGATCAAGGCAAGAGATCTGCGGGGCAAGAAGAAGGAAGAGCTGCTCAAACAGCTGGATGACCTGAAGAACGAGCTGTCCCAGCTCCGAGTGGCCAAAGTGACTGGAGGAGCTGCTTCTAAACTGTCCAAGATGTGAGAACACACACACACACATTAACACACACCACTAAATGTTAAAGTGTTTCAGTGATCACAGGAAGTGTTTCAGTGATCACAGGTCGAGTTCACTAAGAAAATCAGGAGGAAGTCTTGTATTTAGATTTGAAATGTCAAGAATAAAACAAATATTGACAGAAAAAATGCTGCAGTTTTCAGAGGGAGAATGTTGTATTTTATCAGTTTTCCTGCTGTTGATTAGAGCATGAAAAGGAATGGATAATTAAGCAAAGATTTAGGCTTTTGTTCTGCTCTGTTTGTTTTATGTGATATATCTGAAAGGCATGGCTGCACTTTTACTGGGCTAGGTGCAAAATAAAAAATATTTTAGCTGATCCAGTTTGGGGTATGCTTTATTACACTGCCTGCTGCAGAACTCAAAGAATATAAATTGTATGTAAAAGTTCTTACACATTTGTTTGTCTTGTAGGGTTGAGCAATATTGGCAAAAAAATTAATCATGACTAATCGTGGTATTTAGCCGATGATGATTAATTTGACACTTAATCCCCTGGACTCCCTTATATCCTAGTCACATGACCAATTTAGTGGGAAAGATAAATCTGTTCCAAATTGTGTCAAAATTACAGATTACAGGCTATACATCCGTTTTTAAATAGTGTTGAAGGAAAAATAAATTACAGAACTTTTTTTATTTTTATGTTCATCATATTTGAAGCAGAGAGAAGCACTGAGTCGACTGTCTGAAGTCTCCAGTCAGTCTGTCTGCTGGTATTAATCGTTAAGTTCCAAAAAATAATGGCCTAATGTTTTTCTGATGATTAATTACACATGATACGATTATGCCTAACCCTACTGTCCTGTAAGAAAGTCTAAATGTTGGTGTGAGAAAATCAGTGACCCTCACAGGTTTAATAGTTAAAATGCATGTAAATCAAATAATAAAAAATCAGATCTAAAACTTTTCAGTTAGTTTCCAGTGGATTGACTTGGACAGTTTGCAACAAAAATCCAAGCTTTTTTACAGCAAATGAAATACAAAAGACATTTGACATTTAAACTTATCTGACAGATTTTCTTTTTGTTTTCTTTAATGAAAACACATTGTACCAAGCAGCACAGGGCAGCTTCAAGTGTTAACACATTTCTTATTAAAGTCAGAAAATCTGCTAAAGTGCATCTGTATAAAGTGTGTGATGTTACAGCACATTCTAACTTTAATCACTTTAAAGTGATGTGGAATCTCATTCCAGTGTCTGTAACATATAGTGAATACAAGAGCAGCTTCTAGACTCATAAAATTGAATGTTTTTAACCTCAAACTAGTTTCAAATTGTGGGTGGAGGTTAATTAAACAAGTTATAAACAATGATTTAGAATGAAGCGTTTCAGAATAAGTTTGTTTTTTCACAGTCAAAATGTTGATTCTTCACATCAGTTTTCTGACTCACTGTTCATGTTCTCACAGCCGTGTTGTTCGTAAATCCATCGCCAGAGTCCTGACTGTGATCAACCAGACACAGAAGGAGAACCTGAGGAAGTTCTACAAGGTGAGAGGAGCCAGATCCATGTGTTGTGCTGATGTTTGGATTTCTTTTCTCATTATTTTAACAAACTGATTCTGCTTCAGGTTTTAATCCTATAATCTCCAACAGAATAAGTTTATGGACATCTCTGAGCTCCCTCTTCATCAGACTGTCTGCAGATCTGCAAACATACACGCTAACTTCATTATTTCAGTAAATATTATTATTAACTGACAGAATGCTCTGCTTCAGTGAAGAAATCATGAAAACAGCAGCTTGTTTTAACTACGGCAGGTGAACTGGGACAAAAAGCAGAGACACTAAATCGTTGACTCAAAATTTGAGCACAAATAGATTTTTGACATTTAAAAACTGATTCAGACTCTTACAATACATCTAAAAATAGAATTTAAGTCCTCCTCTGTTTATATGTGCAGTTTTTACAACATGAACCCAGGCTGCACATCTCAGATCAGAGGCTACATTTACACTGCAGACAACTGGGACACAAATCCAACTTTTTTACCCCATATGACCACCTGAGTGAAGTTGCCCCCCCACCTTGTTCAAATCTAACAAAATTGGTGTCAAACGTTTGTGCAGCAAAAATTTTTGTTTGTGTCGCTGTGGTTTTTAAGATATTGATATTTTCTTTCCAGAGGCCAGCAGAGTTGTCTGTAAATGTGTGTGAGAGCAGCAAAGTTCAGCTGTTTACCTACATGTAGGCCATTTTCTAGCCTGCTGTAAACTTTACTTTTCCACCTTTTGCTTTGCTTTGTATGTAAGAATATATTACCTGCAGGCACATGCCTTACATTTTAAAACTAATAGCTTAAACCAAGAGGGGGTTTACACCTTTTATTGATTAGTTTATGGGCAGGACATGCAGCAAAGACAAGTAAAGCTTCAGTTATTCAAAATTGTTTACAAAACCCTTGAAGTTCTGTTTATTTGGCTGTAGGTATTGAGAAAAATTGCATTTGGGAGTCCTTCTGTTACTTTGTCCAAGTAAACATTTATTATCTGGCAGTTAATTTGTATTGTGTGTTTTTACTCAAAAACTCTTAGCAAATTTCATGAGCTGATGCTAACAGAAGAGTTAAAAGTGAATACAATTTCTCAATTGTTCTGAAGTCACCCCTTTTCAGTCAAAATCAGATTCCTCCTCCCCTTGATATAAGCATTAGAATTTGTGAATGAGAACAGCTGTTTTGGAAATTCAGCTTTTATAAAATGCATTATAAAATACAGCTTTATATCATATATGATCAATGAACAAAATGTAGTTCATGTCGGTACAATTTCATTAATATCGTCAAAACAAAAGTAGCACAAACAAAAACTTGAGCAGCACAAACGTAGCACAATTGATAAGCACCAATTTTGTTTGATTTGGGTAATATGGGGGGGGGGGGGGGGTTGACCTGATGACCTCTAGAAACTTTTATTAATATCTTGAAAATGATGGCGGTACAAATGAAAATTTTTGCTGCACAAATGTTTGACACCAATTTTGTTAGGTTTGAACAAGGGGGGGGGAACTTCATTCAGGTCATGTGACCCATATCAGTTGTTTTTGACAGTCTGAACACAACAAATGTGATCCAGGCCTTTTCGGTCTGTGGTACTGAATCAGAAGGTTTGATAACACACTAACCTGAAGTCACGCTGTTTAAATCTGTAGCTCTGTGTTTACAGCTCCAAACACAAGTCCAGTTATTATTTGTCTTTTAATTTTCCATGTCCTGGATGACTGAGAGTCCACAGAAACATATGATAGTAACCATGAACTGTATGGATCATAAAGTTGCTTGATCCATACTTTGCTTCCAGCACTTGGTTACAAAAATCAAACGCTGCACTGGAGCATCAGGTTCACATATAAACACTGGAGTAAACAAACATGTCAGATAATTAATCAGCTCTAAATGAACAGCAACAAGAAGAAGCATGTTTAACCAACTCTGTAAACAAACAGCTGAATGTGATGTCACATATTTTCTGCTTATGTGGGTCAAATCAGTGCCGTGTAGAGTTCACACTGGAGTCTAATGGTTGCATAGAAAATGTAATGCTCATGCTGAAAAAACCGATTTAAAATAAAGTCAGACTTGAGCATTAAGACCTGCAGTGTGAATCCAGCCAGTGTTCTGGAGAAATGTATGAAAATGGTGTCAAAATAGCTGCTAAAACTATTGTTGTCATTTAAATTCAGACTTTCCTCAGATGATTGTAACTTATTTTCACTTGAGTGGACTGTTGCAGAGTCTTTGTTAGACTGAACAGGATAAATGGCTCCTGTTGGTTCACTGTGTTTGAACATGTCTCACTAAGAGATGTGGGTTAGAAAGCCTGCCTCAGTCGTGTTCAAGATGTCAGAGTCTTTGAGTCTAGAAGAATTGGTCTCAAAAATACTCAAACATCAAATGTCTCATGTCCTTGTTGAACACCATCACATGACTTAAAGCATTGTTTTTAATTTCCATGTTTGGTTTGAATGTTTAACAGTGGCAGTTTGCAGAGAAACAACAGTTTCTGAACTTTTCAATCTTTTGTCTCTTCTAGGGCAAGAAGTACAAGCCCCTGGATCTGAGACCTAAGAAGACCAGAGCAATGCGCCGCCGGCTCAACAAACATGAAGAGAGTCTGCGCACCAAGAAACAGCAGAGGAAAGACCTCCTCTATTCCATGCGCAAATTTGCTGTCAAAGCCTGATGCTTTTTCTGTTGACAAAATAAAATCTGGATAAAAAACCTTTCTGTTGAAGATTTCCTCTGTCTGCTTCAGTCAGCCACACTAACACCAGCCTTTAGGCCCTGCTTATTATTTCATCACTTCATTATATTTTCCACATCAATCATTTTGGCTGTCATCTCCCTCTGCAGTGGGGGTGGGCTGACTTTAACTCCCTGCCCACCTCCACATCTAGTCCAGATGAGCTGTAAGCAAACCTCTGATTTATAAACGTAAACATGTTCATATCTCTGGATGTCAGGTTATGTGTAAAGAAACAACTGGACTTTTAATTCTAAAGATGAAGATGTTTGGCTGCTCATCCATGTGTAGCACTCTGATTTGTACATTCTGGGACAATGTCTGATAAATTACTCTAAACTGCAGAAATCCTGAATGTGAATACACAACACTGAATGGTTATCTGTGTGACTGCCCAGATTAATCACAGAATCTTTAAAACAGTTAACCACAAAGAATTACTGAACAGAGTTGTGTTTGAAAACATGAGGAACATGTCCATCTGCTTCATGAAGCTAATGTCTGAGCGGTACGTGGTGGTCTTCAGCTGGCGGAGCCTTAAAGTCAGGTGGGTCTGGCATGGACTGAACAGAACAAAAAAAATAAAAGCAGTAGCAACAAAAAACTGATTTTGTGGAAAAATGCCTTAAACTTGAGTTTTTCTCTGTGAGCTAACAATGTTTTTGTTTTTTTCCAACTAGGAAATCTTAATATACAAATACTATTTGAAGTTTCCTCTTTATATTGACATCAAAATGACTCAATAAATATACATAAAATGAGGGTTCAGACCAAACAATAATGTATTATCTTAACCAACAAGACAAATAAGTCATATCTCTGGATCCACTTATATCAGATCGTTCCAGATATTAAAATATAGCTTTTAAAGCAGGAATCTGAAAATGTAATTAGGTAAATTTGATTTAATCCTCATTTTGATATGATGGGTCATATTTCTTCTTACGTTGTGGGTATGAAGGATCTAGGAGAACATTCACTAATTTTGTTGTAAGATTTTTTTCAGATACAAACATAATTCCCATGTGGTCCAGCCTGGTCCTTGTCTTCCTAAAGTGAAGAACAAGAGGCTGTTTATACCAGACTACATGTGCTCCAGATCTGTGGTTATTTTACCTGCAGTCAGTCTGATGTTATACGAACAGATTTTATTCATTAATAACTTTATATTTTGTTTTTTTGAAGATATGTTGAGGTGAAAATAAATCCCACTCCATAATTATGTTGACAATATGTTGGCTGTTCTGTTTGAATTAGAATTATAATTTTACATGTAATATAGATTAAATTAAATTGGCTATTAATGCTGTTTAACATTACAATATTCATTCATTCAGCATCTACAATAATTCTTTACTTAAATGAGTTACAACAACACCTAATTTCCCTCTGGGATAAATAAAGTATTTTTGAATTTGAATTGAATTTGAATATTAATATGAAGATCTCAAACTACAAAACATCTTAAATTATGCATTAATTGAAGTTTTATTTGTCTCTATGTATAATAATCTTTATTTAAACATAAATCAGGTTTTTTTAAAATAAAAATTTTATTTTGTTCAGATTTATTTATCAGTTATGTTATTTTCTCCAAAGACCCAGATATATTTTGAAGACATTTTAAAATGCTTTCTTCAAAGCCACAGCTGAGACCACTCAGTGTGGGAGACAGTGGGGGACTGGCCCATCAGGTGGTCCTGGCTGTGGGTCTTCTTCTGAATAAATGAAAATTATTTAACATAGTTTTTTACACTTAAATAAAAAAATATTTGACCAAAGAGAAGGTATTTGTCCTCAGCTCATGGGTCAGTGGCACCCCTTAAAGACAGCTGGCCCCTCACCAGCTTGGTGTGAATTTTTAATTTATTTTAGGTATTTAGGATTATTAGAACCATGTCAACATAAAAACAAAAATATTTTTTGAGCAGTTTGGAGTTTAAAATATATTTTATTTAAAATTCAAACTTAAAGGACAGCTGGTCTAAAACCAGTGTCTCTAACGTCAGGATGCAGGTATTTGTTTGTAAAGTTACACAGTCAAAAATTACCACCAATATTTTGCTTTATTTAGCCTTTCATAAGAAAAAAATAACTAAATATTAGCTTGTTAACTAAATATTAAACTGGTATGTTAAATATTTAGTTTGTAAACCATGGCATTTATAAATGTATGAATAACATGGTGAAAATCTGACTAAAATAAACCTTTTTTTTTATAAAAGGCTAAATATTGGTTAATTTTTGACTGTGTAAATGGCACCCCACAGCAGGGTATCAGAATGTTAAATGTATAACTTTTTATATATAAATTAAATTTAAGACAAGCTTCATGTTTCAGTGGTAACAGAGCTTTTGTCAACAAAAATGTATAAACTGTAAATAAGAATAAACTTAAAGACCTACAGTAGAAATCAGAAGGTGACTCCTGTTTTCTTGTATTTATCAAATAAGCTAAATGTGACAACAGAACTAATGTAAAATGATGTTCTGACTTTTGGTTTTGATGTCATGTTGTTAAAAATTACCCTTTACCTGTTAAGATCTAACACCAGTTAATAATGACATGTGAATGTTTGAGTGAGCCAAACAAAACCATCCTGACAGCTGTGGACTGAGGAGCTTCTGCCTTAAACAGGCATCAGATAAACAGTGAGCAAAAACCCAGAAACACATCAAGAAACCAACCACTTCACATCTTGACTCCACCTCATGATGTTAAAGAGGCAGGTTATCTCTACACAGAGTCAACATGTCAGACCTAATGTTTAAATGTTTCCTAATGTTTATTCACGGTTCTTATATGTGTTGTTTTAAATCAGACATGTATCTAACTAAAAGCCTCCTGAGTCTGTGAAACCCTGATCAAGAGTCCCACAACCCAGTCTGCACATAAAATCATCAGATCAATCAGAAATAACCACATTATAAGAATATATTACTGTTCAGCTAAGAAAAGACCATACTAAACAACCCCAATAAATTTCTTCACTGTTGTTTCTTTTTTTTAAGAGAATAAGAAAAAGAAAGAGAAGAAAATGTAGAAATGTAAGGTTAGGGTTAGTAATGGGGAAGATTGAAAGAGAGATTAGAGAAAATATAAACAAATTTAATATAAATGAAATATAAACCCAGACAACACACCCGACACATGTAAAAATGGAGAAAACAAATAACATGTATATATCATAATAATAATTATAACTTTGCTGAAATATATCCATACGTACAATGATGTCATGTTGTTTCTGATGCCCCTGTGTTCTGACAGCTGCATGCCTGGGATGACCGTCACATTTATGCTAATTGTTTTTCTGCTGACACCCTGCTGTCAGCTGCTTGTTGCTCCTCTCAGAGCTCAGTATCTGGATCACCATGAAGCTTCCTCTGTTTGTTTGTTTCATCAGTCTTTTCTTCTCTTCCACTCCTGCTGACGGACCAGGGTGCTTCAGAGTCAGCAGCTGTAAATGTGTCCTGAAGGATGGCAGTGGAGTGATCAGCCTGACCTCTGTGGGAGACTCTGATGGTTACCTGCTGCGTTCTGGGCTGGTTCCAGCCGAGGACATGCTGGTGGATGCAGAGATGCTCCTCTCCTTCAGCCCCTGTCAGCCTTTCTCTCAGCCAGAGGAGCCAACAGGAGGTGACTGCAGCCATGTTGCTGCATGTCTCACTGTCAGGTAGAGATGACTCTCAGTGACTACCACAAGCTTCAGCTGCATACATGTTGCTTCAGCCGTTTTGATCTTTGTTAATGTTAATTAGCTGTGGTGCAGCTGGTCCATTTTAATTTGTTTATCTGTAAAAGTTCAGTTAAATCCTCAGCAAACTGTCATGTAGCAAAAACTGTCCTTTCTCAATAAAAATATCTGGCTCCACCACTAGTTGTAGTTCTATCCTCATAGGGACTTTGCGTTGACTTTCATTAATTTGCCACTCATTTCTACAACCTAACCCTGACTCTAAAGACTAAAGACTTCTGTGCTGATATTACCATCCGATATTGATTTCCCACTTTTTAGCTTTGTTTTTCTGTTTTGGGAGGGGAGATGGTTGGTTGAGCAGCATCTGTTTGATCATGATAGTAATACTGACTAACTGAAGTAGAGTCATGTCAGAGGTCTGGTCGTTTATTTATGGTATCAAAAAAAGACACAAGTATGTTTGTGTGTAGATGCAGTGCCTGAAATTCACTTTTGAAATTGGGGGGGAAATCCCCCCTTACATGTTTCAGATCGGGGGGATTTATAC
>JARVGW010000750.1:26338190-26365406 GCA_031762495.1 Anablepsoides rubrolineatus
TCTTTACTTAAATGAGTTACAACAACACCTAATTTCCCTCTGGGATAAATAAAGTATTTTTGAATTGAATTTGAATTGAATTGAATACACTGATGATGTTTGGACTAATCAAATCCTTAATAACTCATGAGCTCCTGATGTGCCACGAAAGTACCTACTCTAAAAAAATTATCTAAAATAGACCTAATAATTATGAACGGCCACAGAACCAGTAAAGCAAAATATGGTAAATGGTAAAAATGATAAATGGCTTAAACTTTTATAGCACTTAATCAAGCCCCTATGGACTACAAAGGGCTTTACACTTCAATCATTCATCCATTTTCTTTGTTTTTTGCTTCTGCTCTTGGTGAAGGTGGACACTTTTCCCCTCTCTCTTTAGCCTTATCTACCCTTCTTTGCTGCATTTTGGAGCCTCCTTTACATAATCATCCAAAACTAGAAATTATGGATCTGGTCAGCTGGTCTCTCAACACTACTGATCTTTTTTTTTCTACACTGAAGTTGAGCAAAGGGGAGCCTTCTTGTCCTGATGTAACATGTGCAGCTGGGCACATTATGGATTCCTGGGGTGATTGGAAGATAATGTGCCTTTTTCCATTGTCGATTGAGGACATCAAAGATGTTTACATAATTGGATTTATGAGAGCAGGATTTCTGCTGATTGGCGGTGGTGGATTTTTCGGCTATCGTGAAATATGGAAAGTGCTGGCAGCTTTTTGGGCCCTGTGGAGGCTGCCTGCCTTGTGTGATGGTTTATACTGGGCTGTCAACACTCAGACTCAAACGCTGGTGGAGATGAACCGCAGGCTGGATGGGATCCTTGCTGAGGGTCGCAGGTCAGCTGTGGCTCCTGAGCCTGCCACTGGGAATGTATAGATCTTGGAGAAGTTTGTGGTCGGTGAGGTAAGGATGACCAACAAATTTGGCTGATTGGAATTTTGCCATGAGAGTTCTATTGAGACATTAAGGTACATCTACAGAAGTCAGCCTGTTCCAAAACAAGTTGTGTTTATCTAATTCAGCACCCCTACATGGCTTTCGAGGCTGGATATCTCAAACTCTCCTGGAATTATAACAACAGACGTTCTTCCCCCTCCTCCCACTCACATCTGTAATTTGGTGTTAAAGAGTAACCAAGACTAAACTGATGAACTCAACATCCCTTCACTACTATGGCGGGTGGGGGTTGGGGATTTGTTTAACAGTCATACTCAAAGACGCATACAGACATAAACTACACTATGTGGCTTCAGATACACACACACCCTAAAATCACTATCTTTGTTGGCTTAAATGGGCTCTGTGCAGAGAGGTTTTATTCAAACCCATATTGTGTCCTTGTTAGGGACAAAGTATGAGATGATTTTTTTATCCTCACATATCCTCATGTTGGCTTTTCTTTTTTCTAAGGGTAGAGCCTCTTAATGGCTGCAGGGCCTGGGCACCTGTTCTCCCATGTTTGTTTGTTATATTTGTGCTTAACAGTACTATGACAAATAAAAGCAATCTGAATCTGAATTCACACACTGATGGTGGTAAGCTACATTGTAGCCGCAGCTGCACTGAGTCAACCTGACAGAGGCTGACATAACATGAATAAACAATAAAGAAAAACAACTTTAACAGTTACCAAATCATAAAGATAAATACATATAATTACTTGTATTTATAATAGATTTATGACATTTTTCATAAACATTTAAAGGAAACACTTGTACTATTTTACCCGAATTAGCCATTGCTGTTTGTAGACCCAAATTTATCCAATCTCTTATTTAGTTTCCCCCTAACATCCTAAAATGTTTGGAAGCCTCTAGTGGAAACATGTACAGCAGGAAGATGTGGCTTAAATCCCTCTGTATGCCTCTGTTTGAATAAAACTAGCAAAACTTGCAACTCTGGGATGCATTCAAGTTTCAGATCAAAATATGATTCCTGAATATGACTAGTTTAGTCATTTTATTAGCTAATATTGTGTTCCTTTCACACCTGTATTCTGTTTTTTTGTTTGTTTGACACTATTTGACTTGTTTGTTTGCCTGACAATAATTAAAAAAAGGCTCTTGTTTAGCTAGCATGGAAAAATCTGTTTGCACCTTTCTCCATACTCTTTGATGTGTGACTGATGTCATGATTGATAATATACTAAATACTGATAACTAAAAAGAACATCATAGCAAAAATAAAAAATCTTTACAAACAGTTTTGATTAACACATGGAAAATGTGAGATTTACAGAACATCAGGTGTATGTGGGAATATTTAGCTATGAAACCAACCATTTGATAAAAAATGGCCTCTGTCATGTGGACAGCACTACAGTCTAAATGCTCAGGACTGGAACCACAGAGAAAAAAAAACATAATTTCAACTGTTCCCATTATTTATGTGTCTGGTCTACTGCCAGTCATGCAATAAAATGGATAGTATGTGGTCTTTAAGTTGTTTTTGCAAAGAAAATAATGCCCTTTTGAACATAGCAGAGCAAGAGATACTTTATGCTTTACTTACAATGAGTTGCAAACATGCAGTTGCTTTTGCTAAGCTTTTGTTTTGACAGTGCCAGACTGTATGCACACTGTCTTACCATGACAGTGATACAGTTTGTGTAGGACTTCCCCTTTGAACAAACACACTTTGTACTATAGGTGTCATTTTCTAATCACATCCTATCTACAATCCTAACCTTACAATCTCAGGAAGTCCCATGTAGATGACAATGATAACTAAAGCCAGTGAAAAACAAAAACAATGTGTAGTCGAAGCCCTCCCAACCCCCATCATTCCCCACCCTCATTCTTCATCCCTGAGGGGCGGCCCACTCTCTTAATCCCCCCTTTGCTGTGCTTGGTTCAAGGCAAAGGCCAAAGCACATGTCAAGGAACAGCAGGCATCGCCGCCACTCACCAAGAAACCAAGTCATCCACACGGATCTGTGAGCTCACCGCACCTCAGGATGCCTCACATCTAAGTGCATTTAGTAAACCTGCTGTCCAAACACATCAAATCAACAAGCTAAGTCCAACAAGTACAGATCAATGATCATCCTCTCCAAAAGTGTAATCCAATTCCTCAGTTGATTGAAAGGAGTAGACTTTCCCACCCGCTGAAAACTTAAAACATCTGAGACAAGCCAGTTCCCAGAGCTGACTGGATGGTCTCTGAACCAGTGGAACTGATGTTGTTATAAAAAAACACAACTGTATGTTTATGCAAGCTGATAAAAGAGTTAGTCAGGTGCATTAAAGGACACAGTTTGAGTTAGATGTGTAAAACACTGTGACAAAGACTTATTTATCAGAATCAGAATCAGAATCAGTTTTATTGCCATTGTCAATGAACAGGGTTCACAGACTAGGAATTTGCTTTGGTGTAAAGGTGCAATAGGTATCAAATATAACAATGAAGAAAATACAAAGAATAAAAAGAAAATATAATAAAAAAATAAAAGAAATGTAAAACATATGTACACCAGTTCAGTACAGTAATCACAGCAGACAATATATTTTCCACTGTTTTCTGGGCATTGAGCTCCAGGTTGTTGCTGTACCAGGTCACCAGCCGGTCCACCTCCCTCCTGTAGGCAGAGTCATCACCATCCGAGATGAGCCCAATGAGTTTGGTGTCATCCACAAACTTAATACGTTTTACAGACTCATGGCTGGAGGTGCTCAGCTGCAGCCGAACTGCCCAAATCGTGCCAAAATGTCGCAGTTTCATGACGAAAATTACGCCATCCTGTTCGCATTGCCGAAATTTCGGCTCTTCTTGTCGCAACCCGCGGGTCGAACTTTTCACCCCCCTTCACATAAGAACACATACGAACTATATTGTGTGATTGGTCAGAAGTTCGTGGGAGTGTTTGTTTGTGCTGAAAGAGCTGAAGACGCTGTGTTTTGCTTTAACTGCTCGCTTACAAATAAAAGAGAAAAAGGAAAGAAAAAAAAGTCACTCCCAGAGCCGACTGTTGTACCAGGAAGCAGCGATTTATAAAGAGTCAAACGGCCAGAAACTCACAAAAAAGGATAAAACTGATGTTTTTCAAGATAGAATCTGACTGATAAAAACTTTGGAGCTTAATCTGTGACCAGTTTGTGGATAAAAAACGTTGTGACTCTCTGACTTCTTTTTTCCGCATTGGACCTCCGGGAAGAAATCCCAGGCAGTGACGTATGCTGCAGCGGGAGGGGTTTCCCCAGGAGCTCGGCATGGGGTGTCTCAGGAGCTATGAAAGATCTGTGCGAAAACGAATGCCGAACAACCACGTGACGGCACATCGACTAGTCGGCTGCCGAGCAACCATGCTGAGGCCTTTGGTGTACAAGGAGAAGAGCAGAGGGGAGAGAACACAGCCCTGTAGAGATCCTGTGCTTATAGTCTGTGTGTCTGGGACAACTTTCACCAGCCGAACGCACTGACTCCAGTCTGTCAGGAAATTATGTATATAAAACTCATCTTACAAAGCTGCTAATCGATCCAAACAGTCATAATTTTATAAAACATCATTGGCTTTAGAGGAAAAATGTGCATTGTTCAAAATGGTATGTCCAAATAAACAGGAATCCGCTGGATTTCTTCTTTAAAACTTTATTTATAATCTTCTGACTCCAATCAGGTTCACAGTACAGCACACAGGCCTCAGTGTAAGACCTTGAGCTAAATCAAAACAAAACACAAGAGCCCTGCTCTATAGCAGAGACTCTGCAACACACTGACAACTTATTTTTACTGTAATAATGAATTGACATTATAATATTCATCTCTTCCTGGTTACATCCCTGGAGGTGTTACCTTTAAGTCAGACGTCAGAATTTGTGTTTAGGCTAAACGACAGAACACGGAGCTCCAAAAATATGTATTTTTTGCAAAAGATTTGTACTACACGCACCCGTGTGCAGGGGTGGGGGTGGGGGGGGAGTGCTGTCGGCCGCGTAGACGACAGCGCTTGCTGCAAAGCAGAAGGGGAAGGAGAGCTGAGGAAGTAATGAACTTATTTCTAGTTTTATTTCTAGCAGCAGAACAGGTTGGAAAATGGTTATTTGATGTTATTTATTGTTTTTTAACATCTTACAGGCTCACTGCAGTGTTGCTCTCCAGTGAGAGCTGAAGATCACAACATGATGACGCCAACAGAACCACATCATCTGCAAACAGCAGAGATGGAATCCTGAGACCACCGGACACCCTCCACCCCCTGGCTGCACCCAGAAACTCTGTCCATGTAAGTTATAAACAGATATAGTCACAACAGGCAGCCCTGGTGGAGTCCCAACTCCCACTCTGAAGAGGTTCGTCTTACTACCAGCTATGAGAAGCAAACTCTTGCACAACTTGTATAGAGACTGAATGGCACGTAACAACAGACCTACAATCCCATACTGGCGTAGCACCCCCCACAGTGTACCTCGAGGAACCCGGTCAAATGCCTTCTCCAAGTTCACAAAACACATGTAGACTAGATTAGCAAACTGACCCCTTGAAGACTAGTGAGGGTAAAGAGTTGGTCTTCCAGAATCTGAGGTTGGACCATCGATTGGACTGTCTTCTCCAGCACCTCTGAACAGACCTTACCTTACTGATCCTTACAGGGGAAGTAGCAACATAAAATGTAAACACTTGATGAAAGGAGCAGATGGCTGATCATTTTGTTTGCTCTGATTGTAAAACTACTTTACATTCTAACATGTAGCACCCATATTTGACATGTTGAATTAATCTGAAACTGAGGTTTAGAAAAGTTCTGTAGGATTGCTGTATAAGTCTGTATGCCTGCAAAATGATGGAAAATCCATGTAAATTATGGACAATCCGTACAACTTGACATGTATGCTTCAGGAAGTTTAAAGCTTAAATATGGAAACACAGTGAAAGGTTAAATATAACAGTGAAAAAACAGCTGATGCAGACCTTGCCTAAAGTTGTCCAGATTGCGGAATTCCACAAGATTGTTGCCGTAGTAATAATTGGTCACGTAGATCTTGGAATCCTTAGCCAGAGGGTCCTTCATCCAGGCTCCCTCATTGCGCCCATAACTGTGCTGCTTCACTGGCTGCTCAATGGAAGCAAGAGTCCCCTCACAGTTAAGGATCTTCCCTGGAAGAGACAAGAACATTCAACCTGCAGGAATAAGGTGCAGTATCATGGGTCTAAAGCAGTTTCACACTCACACATGTTACATGAAGGAAAACCACACTGAACACTGCAGACACACAACTGTACGTACACACAGCACACACCTGCTCTGTGGAGACTAGGGCGACTGTTGTTGTTGGAGTTGTCCAGCACCAGCATAATGGTTGGAGCCGGTCTTTCAGACACTGGCGTGCTTTGGGTGGTGGTGGTGGTGGTCTCAGCGGTGGTGGTGGTTATGGTTCTCCTGGTTGTGGTGGTCCTGCTGGCAGCAGAGGTGGTGGGAGCTGCAGTGTTGTCGACAGGCTCCATCTCAGTGGTCTCCACAGTTTCTAGGATCATTTCAGCTCCTCCATCCTCAGACTGGTTTTCTGTGACATGTTCCACTGAGGGGGTTTTATCTGAGTGGTCTGAAGAAAAGAGAAGCTGTTTGTCAAGACAAGAGATAAACAACCTAAAATATTTGGATTCAAAGGATTTGTTTACATGGAAGACCTAACTGATGGCCTAACAAGGTCAGAGAGTCCTGAGTCTGAGTGCTGGCAGAAGAAAACACCACAGAAGTCTTTCAGAGCTACAAACCAAAAGCTTCTTAAACTTATTGATGGTGACTTCAGAGTTATGATGAATATACTTTTAATCAGTCTTTTAATCACTGGCTACGGTGTTTCAGGAGTTTACATAAAAGGTTTAGCATGGTGTTACACACTGATGAAATAATTCCAGCGTTCTTCCTCTAATTTTACTATTTTATTGTTCTTACAATTTTTTTAAAAAGTAAACACATTTAATGATAGATACATAAGAATTATGTCAAACTAGAAATGGTAGATGAAAAACAGTAAATAATGCCATAAACAAAATGACATGTTTTTACAATCCAGCCTGATCAGACTAGTTTGATTCAGGAAGTGGTGATCCATCAGTACCTTCATTCATTGGAGACCCAATGTAAAGCCCAGAACAACAGAAAAGACATTTTAAAAAGTGAAAAAAAAAATCACTTTTTAAAAGCAAGTTCATGTTTTTATAACTTGCAACACTAGCTTGTTTATGTTGAATAACCTAACCTAACCCTAACTGTTGTATATGTTGTTTTGACTGGTATAAGTTGAACATTTAATTTCTAATCTGACTTTTCATTAATTTAATCTGAATATGGGGCAGAATTATTAACCTCATATGAACCTAAATTCCAACATCAATTATTAAAACAATCTATCCTGTCCACATTCTTGTGCGGAACATCTAAACATTGGGCCTCATGCAAGAACATTATGAAGGGTGCGTATGAACATGTCACGTCAGATTCAACAAACTCTTCTATCTTCAGGAAAAGTGTGTAAACCTTATGTGTATCCAGGTGCTCGTGCACGGAAAGAAGAGATTAGCATTATTACCACCCTAAAAACACCATATAAGGCTACGTTTCCTGAACCAGATACCAGCAAGTGTCTATTCATAAATGACATCGCAAAGTAAAAAGAACTTTACGAGTTTGAAGATTGAAGTCCTGCTCTCAGAGATCCAGAAAAGAAAATCTATCATTTAGCAGCTTCAGCTGTGGAATTAAAGGATTTGCTAAAGACAAAGAATGAAACCTACTGTTAACATTGTGTCTCCAGTGGGTCGTACAGTCACAGAAATAAAACTCTAAATCATATTCCTCTCTCTCTAATCCTTCTCTGGTTTTTCTTTGATCAAATATTTTTAACTCAAATGTAAACAACTGTGTTAAATAATTTTAATTTATTTAGAAAAAGAACTGGGGAAAGAGAGGTCTGGGCTTCCCTGCTTAAGCTGCTGCCCCCCCAACCCAACTTCGGATAAAGCAGAAGATAATGGATGGATGGATGGATGGATGGATAGATGGATGGATGGATGGATGGATGGATGGATGGATGGATAGATGGATGGATGGATGGATAGAAGAAGAGCCACACCAATGTGCCAGTCACCCACTGTCTCCCACACATCATCATCTCTTCTTTATGCAGAAGAAGAGCAGTCACACACCACTGTTCCCCCCACCCCCGGCCGCCACATGTGTCAGATCTGTTTCTGGAAAAAAAGCAGTTTAAAATGTCTCCAAACTTCAATTAATGCTTAATTTAAGTTGGTTAATAGTGTGAGATCTTCATATTAATATTGTAGTGTTATACAACAGCATAAATAGCTAATTTAATTTAATTTAATTTAATTTAATTTAATTTAATTTAATTTAATTTAATTTAATTTAATTTAATTTAACCAATTCATATTGTAATTAATACATTTAAAATTACAAGTCTAATTCAAACAGAAGAGCCTATTGTCAACATTATTATGGGGTGTGATTTATTTTCAAATCAAAATATCTTCAAACTAATGAAATATAAAGTTATTAGTGAAGAAAATCCATCTGGATAACAGCAGACAGACTGCTCATAAAATATACAACAGGTCTGGACCACACATGAATTTTGTTCATATCGGGAAAAAATCTAAGAATACGAGAAAATTGGTGAATAACATAAATTCTCTTAAACCTCTCGTACTCACAACTTAAGAAGAAATCTGTTTGTCTGAACGGTTCCTGCATGAGGCCCATTGATTCTGATCAAACATCCAGTTCAAAGATTCCTCTGGAGAATCGTAGATCTCTTGCTTTAGTGTGTTGCTGTTGTTAAATCATTGCTTAGTAAATATTTGTGTGGCTGAGGGGTTGGAGTGGACATCCTCCAATGTGAGAGTTGGGGGTTCGACTCCACCACTATTCAGTCACATGCCCAAGTGTCTCTGGACAAGATTCTGAAAGGTGTTATATAGTCTATTTAATTAAAACTGTTTAATATAGAATAAGATCATTCAGTTATTAGTTGCTGCTAAAATGTGACCAAGACTTTAGTAGTGTTCATTTTACTTTTGTTGCCTTGTGTTTCACGTTTGTTAGCTTAGTTTTTGTTTGGTGATTTTATTTTGATTTATCTTAAATTAAAAAAAAAGACAAATTCAGT
Source organism: Anablepsoides rubrolineatus (assembly GCA_031762495.1). Lineage (NCBI taxonomy): Eukaryota > Metazoa > Chordata > Actinopteri > Cyprinodontiformes > Rivulidae > Anablepsoides > Anablepsoides rubrolineatus. The sequence continues at coordinate 26,347,319 of JARVGW010000750.1, forward strand.
CTGTGAAGGAAAAATCTCTCAAATCAGCAGCAAGTTGTTGAGATCAGATAAATAATAGGAGTGAATAAATGAAGCATTATACATGTTGTTGATTGATAAATTCAACCCAGTGTTCATTTAATGAGAATTTAATCAGTATAATTGATGTAAGAATGTTTGTGCTTTCTTATTAACCATTGAAATAGTTGTGTTGATGAAGATAATCAACTATATATTTTTTGTAAGCTGTCTCTTACTACACCTGCTATTCAGAATCTGTATCACACTCCTGACTGCTAAAACTAATTAAATAAAGCTGTTTTTTTAGTAAATTTCTTCTCAGCTTTTTACTAAACTCACCTTGGACTTTATATTTATGTAAAAAACTTGTATCCCTTGTTTTGTCATAAGTTTGTTAAAGTAAGCACTTTGAACCAACAATTATGACTTACCCTGGTGTGGCATACCTTTGTGGTTTTAATGTTGATTCTACTTTTATGAGAAGGTTTTATTCATATTTAATTGAGTGTCTTTTAACTTTTACTTTTATGTGTTGGTTTGATAAGAACAGGAACAAACTCTTTGTCAGGATGTGTAACAGAACTGCTGGTATAGACCTACAGAACCTCATTGACCTACACAAGGTCAGTGAAAAAGACCAGATTTATTCTGGCAGACCCTGATCACCCACTCTATGGTGAGTTCAGGGTGCTTCTGTCTGGACGCAGGTATCAGTTCAAATGTAAGACTAATAAATTTAAAAACCAGGACTGGACACTCCTGCTGTAAATTTTTAGCTGGGTAACAAGACTCAGATGGAAACAATAAGAAATAAAAGTGTAACGAAGCATTTGGAGACTACTAATGGTTTAAATGTTAACTAAATACTTTTTAAAAGTTTTGAATCAAAACCATTGTTTCCTTTTATGCCTTGTTTTTTATGGTGGATTTTGGTTTCTATTGTTATTTGTGTCTTTATTTATTTATTTTTATAAAAAAGTTGACCGGCTGTATTAAAAGCAGTCTCCTGGCTCAACTACAGTTGCAGCTGCTTGTCAGATGTGCGTGGAATTACAGTAGAGTTCCTTTCTTTCCTGCATATTGTGGCCACATGGTCAAAATGACAGCTACAAAACCATTTCCTCTAAGATTTTCAACATTTAACTGGTTTTCATTTCAAAAAGCTGTGTAAAAATCTTTAAATTGTTTTCTTGGATTAGATGTGACAAAACACCAACTAAGTAAATACTCAGGAGGTGCAGCGAGCACCCAAAACACCCTTACCAAGAGCTGACTGTAATCACAATAAAGGAAGATTTTTCCTGACAGCGTTTTAAACCTGACTTGTTAGAAGTGATCTAGAAAATCTCCCTCTTTGGACGATTATTTACATAAAGTTTATGCAAAACAAACTGAGCAGAAACCCAACAAGTTGGCTCCAGTACAGCTGATTGTATCAATGAGAATATCAGCTAAAACCTAATGTGTGGATTATTTGTCTATGTTCACTTTAACACATGGATTGCACATTTTAGAAAATGTTTTTTTGCTTTAAAACATTCAGATCAAAGGCTGCATGAATAACTGCTGACAGATTGATGATGTTCTGTCAGTCTTTTAGAAAAGGTCATTTTTGGATGCTGTATCACACGTGTTCAACTTTTCAGTTGTGTAGCGTTAAGGTGAGAGAAAGGTGAAATTTTACTATTGTTTAAAATGTGTGTCCCCCACATATGAACTAATAATACTTAGACCATTTCATCTATTCCCCTTATTGTTATCAGGTCTCAACACTCCAGGGCTGAATCTGTTACTTGAAAAATTTTTAATCACATTTTTAATGAAAGAAAAAAATAGATAATGAAGATTAATTTAACAGACAAAATGTGCAAATAATATTTTGAGCTAATTGTTCTGAATTATATGAAACAGGTAAAGTCCGCAAAACTGTGAAATCTCACGCTCCATTCTTTCCTCACTCGTGAATAAGACCCCAAGATACTTCACCCCAACCCAGAGAGAGCAATCCACCCTTTTCTGACTGAGGACCATTGACTCAGATTTGGAGGTGCTGATCTTCATCTCAGCTGCTTCACATTCAGCTGTGAACCAGTCCAGTGAGAGCTGAAGATCACAACACGATGACACCAACAGAACCACATCATCTGCAACAGCAGAGATGAAATCCTGAGACCACCGGACCAGACTCCCTCCGCCCCCTGGCTGCACCCAGAAATTCTGTAAGTTATGAAAGGAATAAATCACAACAGGCAGCCCTGGTGGAGTCCAACTCCCACTTTGAAGAGGTCCGACAATGAGAAGCAAACTTTCACACTGCTTGTAGAGAATGAATGGCACGTAATAACGGACCCACAATTCCATACTCGGTTAGCATCCCTCACAGTGTACCTCAAGAAACACAGTCGAATACCTTCTCCAAGTCTACAAAACACATGTAGACTGGGTTATCAAACTGCCATGACCACCTGAGGACCCTAGTGAGGGTAAAGAGCTGAACCAGTGTTCCACTGCCAGGTCAGGACTTGCATTGTTCCTCCTGAATCTGAGGATTGGACTGTCTTCTCCAGCACCTCTGAATAGACCTTACTGATCCTTACAGGGGGAAGTAGCAACATAAAATGTTGGCTGATCCTTTTGTTTGCTCTGATTGTAAAACAACTTTACATTCTAACATGTAGCACCCATGTTATTGTCATAAACACAGCATGCTGCATTATGTCATGTCTTCTCCTTCATGAGGGTCACTTCAAGACTGTAAACTGTTCCCACTGCAGTCTGACGGTGGTCACATTTAAATTATAATGTGACCAAATAAAAAAAATGGCTATCAGGAGAATAAAATTCCCTGAGCATTAAGAGCCAAGCCAACAGTTCAGTTCATCACACCAGCACAGAGGGTTTACCACAGCCAGGCTGTAGACTGGTTTACAGTACAAACCTGAAAACCAGAGGAAGGTCACTGGAGGTTTTACAACAGTGGTTTTGACTTTAATTCAGACTTTTTGCTTTGTTTCTGATTGTGTTTTATTCTTTTGCCTTGACAGAGGTCTGGGTGCTATAAATAACTGCAGTGGTGTGTAATAAGGATTGTGTGTCGGTGCTGGAAGAAGAAGACAGACTTCATGACTTTCAGGGACAAGACAACTGTTGGCTCATGACTCATCTTAGTCTTCCAAGGCTGTTTAGGGAAACAGACAACAGAGCACTTTATCTGTCCATCTGATCCCCCTCATGATCTGTTCCATGGAACATTTCTTTAAGCTCATAAGAGTTCTTTAATCTGAACTCACAGAAAGGTTTATTGTACTTTTTTAATGATGAGGATTTGTTTTGGTTTTGTTTGTGTTTACAGAGCTGAGCTTAAAACAACCCTTCTCTGAACTTCACTGATATGTGCTTCTGATTTGTACTTTTACTAAATATTGCCCTTTTTTATTGCTTTTACCGAAATGTGTCTTTAATTGTGGTGCAGACTTTTTAAATGTTAATAACTGCAGAAGTTTTAATTTGTTTGAGAAGGTTTCTACAATAGATTTATTAAAAACAATCACTTAAATATGTTCAGAGATCTGGTGATAAAACATGTTTGTGCCGTTGTTCTTCAGCTTTAAGAATAAATCTATGGAAAGTTTTATCCACCTGACTGCTATGGGTGTAATTTCACTTTCTGCTGTAAAATAATTTCTATAAATATTTCTGTTTTCTATACCTGCTTGATCCTGTGCAGGGGAGGAATGGGCAGTGATTTAAATGTTAAAACAGCTGTATTTAAAGAATGAATGCAGTCATCACAGACTCTTAATTTAATTTCAAAAACAGATACTTTGTGGCAACACAACAAATTGTTTCCTAGTGGTGCTTTTCTAGTTGGGGGGCTTTTTTTTCAGCAGCGTAACTACTGTGCTACCCATTCCCCACAAAAAAAAGAAAACAAGAAATAACCGGGGGTGTCCCAGCATCTTTCTGCTGTTTTTGAGTCATTAGATCAGTGAAAACAAAGGACCATAAAGATCCCTGGCTGCAGGATATTTCTCTGTTTGATTCGAGGGGTTTTCAGCTGCAGTTTTTGTTTTTAATCAAAAGTGTGAAACAGGCAACAAACCTAAATCATAAAGCAGTAAATGAGATTAGGGCTCAGTCATAAGATTGTAAAAGGGTCTGGTAGATGGGAGGATGAGACTGGACCAGACAGGGGAAGGGTTAAATATAAAAAGAAATATTAATAGAAAGAAATAAAAAATTGACTGCAGCTTATTCAGGAGGCAGGGCAAGTTTTTAATAATCCTCTTTTTTTCTTCATTATACTTGTTTTGTAATCATTCGGAGCAAAAATGAAAATTACAAACTGAATTAAGTGCACAGCCTTAATGCAAACTCCACCCAGAGTTCAACCCAGGTCCTTGTTTCTGCAGAGCAACACTGTTAACCAGCTGCACCACTGTGTAGCTCTTAGTGCTTTTTAAAAAAAAAAATGATTAATTTATTTTATTTTAATTTGATAACAGACAAAAGTCTTAAAGTGCATTAACCTTACTGCACTTCTGCTCTGCTTTTCACATGATGAAACAGCAGAAGAATGGCTGCAGACTGCAGGGATTCATGCTAAACTCACTCTCAAATTCACAAACGTGGCAGAACACTCCCTGTGACAGCTTTCTGTCCATGTGGCCTTTTCTCCTCTGTAGAGTTAAAGAGGATTGGAAAAGGAGAGAGGAAATGTTTTCTCTGCAGTGGTGAGGGTCCTCTGTACTTTCTGAGGAGTGAAGCTGAGGCGTGTCATGGACATGGCAGCGCTGCACTGAGGTGACATTCCATCAGCTCCAAGTATTTTGTCAAGAAAAGGTTTGGATTTCCTGATTGCTGAATAGACCACAGATTCAACTCTTCAATGACTAGAGCAGTTTATTGAAGAAGAAAAAACACTTGAAGATTATCTTGAATTGTGTGCTGCAAAACTGTGAGTTCACTCTTTACTGTTTTGTGCTTCAGTGATAGGTTTGCAGCAGAATTTCATCCTTTTGAGCTTGAAAGAGGAAAAAAACTTTCATCCCTGAGACTGAGATTATCTTATGTTGAGCTGTCTTAGTCAAACAAAAAAAAAGTAAAATGTCATGGAAAGCTCTGCTCTGTGTCTTGAAAATGACTCTCAGCTACTTCCAGACCAAATCTGAAGCCACCATCTTTAACACTGAATGAATTCTAAGCATGTTTGTGTATCATAAGAACCTGTGGTTGGCTGAGGGGATTAATGTGTGGGTTAGCTCTACAAGTAAACCAGTTGTAAAGATGTGCTGACTGATTATTACTGAAAATGTGCAGTGGTTTACAAGATATTTTGCTAACAGACGAAGTTGACATTAAATAGTTAATAGCAAAACTTTAAACAACACTCTTGTGCAGGAGTGTTTTGAATAAATGTTGAGATGAGTTAGAGCAGAGTTGGTTATTTAGGTGTTTTTATGGAAACCATCTTTAATGGAGTTTAATCTAGAAGGTAAACAGATCTATGGATTATTTTCTTCATGTTTCATTCTAATATGTGCAGTGGTCCATGAGATACTGTATTATGGAAACAAACAGACACGGAGAGAGGGGGGAAGACATTATCGGCCACATTCTGGCTGGAATGTGTGGGACCAGAAGTGATTGTTAGAAAAACTCATTTGGATTATTTTCAGCAGCCATGGTGCTCACACACAGATGATCGCACACAGATGGGTGTGTAAGTTCAGCACATTGTTTGCTTCAGCTCACAGTGGGTGACTTTTTATGAACACCCCACTTTGCTTGGAACGTAAACAAAGCGTTGAAGCCAAACTAAAGAGCCTCACCTCCTCTGTGCTCGTCTCCGTCGGTTTTAGAGGCCTTGTAGTACGTCATGCTCTTCACCACACCAGGCTGATGACCGACCACCTTAGTTCTCACTGTCGGGTCGGGCTTCACCGGTTTCCCTGGTTTAATCAGCTCTTTCTTGGGCTTCACAGCCTTTTCTTTGGCTGGCTTGGCTGGAGAGTTGGCAGCGGGGGGCTTTTTGTTCGGTAATTTTAACGTCTTGGTTTTCACATCTCGAGTGTCCTGAAAAGACACAGATCTTTTGTCAGGATATCTAACTACACTGGGTTGTGTGTTTAGTATGTAAATATGGGATCCACTTGTGTACCTTCAGTGAGAGAGATGCATTTTATTAAAGAGATAAAAACACTTAAAGTTGGAGAGAAAAAATATTTTTTAAATATAGCAGGTCTCAACATTTAGAGAGTTTATTTAGCCCAGTTGTCTTTACATAATAATGTGCAAAAAGAATCACTTGGAGTGTGTGCTGGGGATCAGTCTTTGCTAATTTCACACCAATTCTTTTTCAATATCTATAAAATTATTAGTTTATTTTTTGTTGGCTAAGGTAAGTTAGCCGTTGCAGCCATCTTGAATTGTTTAATTCCAAATCATTATTAGTCGTGGATGAACAGTCAGACCTGAGCACCACAGGGTGGCCAACTTCCCAAAATATCTAATGAACCACTGAACTGATATATGTTTTTAAAACTGTGCCATTATCTACTGGAGTCAGCTCTGCCTGTCTGTTAGTAAAACAGCTCGGGTTGGGGGGGGGGGGGGGGGGTTTAACCACATGCACATCTTAAACTGTTTGTGTTACAGCCAATGTACTCATGGAAACACAAAGAGCTGCAGCTAATGGCTACTCAGCCACTTTTAAAGCTATTTTAATATTTAAAGCCTAAAATTTGGTGTGGTAGTAGCTGAGAGTGATCATTAACACACAGCCTAAGAGCTGAAATCATGCAAGCTCTCACAAGAGATTCAGCAAACTGAAAAACAAGATGATCTTAGTCTAAACCTCTGGCCTCCATTAACAGATTGTGTCTCCACTAACCTGGGCTTTGTTCTCTGAGGAGTCTTTCTGCAGCAGCTGCAGACTGAGGCTGGAGATCTCCTTCTTGATGCTCATCATAACGTTGGAGTAGTTTTCATATCGCTTAAACTGGTTGGTGAGGCTCATCATGCTGTCCCGGACAAACTCATTTTCTCGTGTAAGGTTGGTCTTGATTGTCTAAAAAGAAAAAAATCACAGCTTTCAGAAGATGAACACCTCATCTCATCTTTAACTCTGAGACTGTTTCATTCCTACCTCTTCTAGTGTGTTCATCTGAGAGACCACCTTGTTGATGTAGGAGTGGATTTTCAGTAGATCCATGCTGTAGAGGGTCCCCTCCAGGAGGTCCACCATCGATTGGAGCTGATGATTGATGGATAAAAGGAGAAGATCCAGCATCAGTCATGATCTCCTGAGTGCAGCTTTATGAACCTCTGGTGAACTGTTGTGATACTAAGAATAATAAACTAAAGCTTTTAAGCTGAACTGACATCTTTCCTTTGTTCAGTACGGCTTTGTTGTATCTTTCTTTTTTACATGATCAGTTATTAAAGATCATTATTAAGATATATTAAAATAGCATATGATCTGAATGTGTCTTTTGTTTTGTGTTTCTTTTGTGAATCTGCTGTCTAAATTTCAGTGTTTTTGTTCTGTAAAAAGAGCTGAACAGTACTAAAACCCCAGATGTGCTTTAGTTCAGATTCAGATTCAGATTCAGATTCAGATTCAGATTGCTTTTACAGTCATTCAAACATAACATCAGGGATGCAATGTTAGGAACACCTATGGGATAAACCTTGTGCCAGCAGGAATTGAATTTGAATTGCTCAGATTGAATCGGAATGTACAAAATTTGAAACTGAATGCATTGGTTTGAAAATGAATTTTACTATATTGAAACTGAATTTAATGATTTAAAACTGAATTTAAAGTTTTGAATTTGAATTAATTTGCTTTGAAACTGAATCAGTCAGCAGCAGCATCTGATCAATATCTGATCCATGATGTGATGTAAATGTAACATTTTCTACATATAGGTAAATTTAATCACTGCAATGAAATAACTGTCTGTTTTTATCACTTTTATGGTGGATTTCATCGACTCCGTTACATTACAGAAGGGAAACTTCATCAAAGTGAAACTTAAATCTATGGATCTGTGTTTGATTACTCTGGCTGGCTTTCTCAAGGACCAGGATGTGTGGCACAGAAATCTGAATTTTGGAACTGAAATTGAAAGTAGTCAAACTGAATTTTCAATAAACCAAAATACAGTTTCAAGGCAAATTAACTCACATTCAAAACTTTAAATTCAGTTTTAAATCATTAAATTCAGTTTCAATTTAGTAAAGTTCATTTTCAAACCAATGCATTCAGTTTCAAATTATCTACATTCAGATTCAATCTGAGCAATTCAAATTCAATTCCTGCTGGCACAAGATTTATCCCATAGACACCCATTCAATAGAACACACGTGACAAAAACATGGAGGAACAGGTGAACAGGTCGTGCGCATCAGGGTCGTGCTACTTTTTGCAACTGGAAATACATAATAGAAGAGATGAGTTAAAAAAACTGCTCTGATCTTATATTTACATCAGAAACATAAAATCATAAGCACAAAAAAAACCACTCGCTACAGAGCAAGACAGCTGGGGCGTGAAGGGAGCATGGGTCAGGTAACACGTGAGATGGGGTGGGGTTCAGTGGAGCCGGTGACATTAAGGTTGAATCGCCATGACAGAACCCGACCCGACCCACCAGAGTCCAGATGTTACCGTCTCCTGCTCGGTTCACAAGAGTTTCCTCTCCTCAGCCTTGGCTTCACAGCCAGGTTCAACACGGGTGATGGGGGGGGGGGGGGAATCAAGCCCTTGTTGACATATCATCCTTGGGGAGTTTGTTCTTAGTTCATTCTAATTTAAATACTTTTCCGTAAATTATTTTTGTTGTTTTTTTTACTTTCTTTTTTTTATTCTTATGCCAACATTACTTAGTTTAATTTCTGGACTCAGCTGTTCTCCATTTTGTTTTTCAGCAGAGAGTATTTCCTCAACATGTAGGAGGATCAGCCTTTTATCATTGAAAGCTGTAGGGAACCAAGCTGAAGTACAACAAAGCTGCCCTCAGTAGATGTGTGTGTGTGTGTGTGTGTCTGTGCAGATGTGTGTGTGTGTGTGTGTGGATGGGTTTTTACTACAACGTGGGGAAGTTTTTACCAAAAAAACAGCCCGGTCCCCACAGGTCCAACTGCATGTTACGTGTGTGTGGGCTTAGGTTTAGGACCAAGGTTTAGGTTAGTTTTAGGCTCAGGTGAGGTTAATTTTAGAGTATATACTATTAAGGCTAAAAAACCCAAATGGAAGTAAATGGAAGGTCCCCACGGGGTCAAGAAAGAAACGTGTGTGTGTGTGTTTGTGCGTGCAGATTTGTGTGTATTAGAGGGGGAAAAAGCAGTTTTTACAGTAATAAAATCTGGGTGTACAACGATGACATTTTAAATATTCACCATGGCCACTGATCCATAATTGCACAAATAAAATTCCAAAATGCATTTTTTAATTTGTAAAATATAACCACAGAGGGAAACAAACTAACAAACAAAATAAATAAAATGTATCAAAGCAAGCTGAGCCACTCCACATTGTGGGAAAAGGCTAAATGGAAATTTGATTAATTTCCTCTATTCAATAAGTAAAGTAAGAAATAAAATCATAACCGTCTGAAGTGTTGGACGATGTTAATGCAGCTAAAGCTTAGAATTTAATTTTGTTTTAATCTAAAGTAACAAAATGTAAATGTTTACTGTAAAAACACCATAAGGACAAATAATGTTAGTCATTAGTGTCATTAGTCACCATGGGAACTACACACCTGTCTGTCACTTTCTCACAGCAAGCTTCACGAGACAGGCTGACAGACACACAAACTATAAAATTAATTTCCAAACAGTCACTATAAGTCAAACCGAAAGAAATGATTGAACAGTTTGTCAGAAGTGTCTGTTTATCACAGGTGTACCAGATGTGACGTCCAGAGAGTGAACGACGTCTTTCAGGGGTTTTAAGAAGTCCATGCCAGAGGTCTCACTGTCTAACCTGGTAAGAGGGAACACATTGCACCAGGTTTCATTTTTAATGGCTTGAAAGACACTTTTCTAGTGCCAGGTACTAAGTCTAAGAGGGTCCTGCCTCTCAACCAGTTTCTGTCCTTGAGTGGACCATGCTGGATGCTTGTCCTGTACCAGGTTTAGAATTTAAGATAGTCGGACACTAACCATAACTGCCACGTCCACCAGGGTCGACCCCAGGCTGCCCACCTAAACTCATCTGCCAGCCTGCTTGATTTCTGGACCACCTGCCTGACTGATCACTGTCTGGCAGATTCCCAGCGCATGCACCTAAACTCTTATCGCTTGGTTCTCTGCCTTTACAACTGGATAGTTTTGTTCTAAGATTCTGTTTTGTCTTTTAATAATAAAACTGTTTCTCTTTCAACTGTGACTGACCTCTGTGACTGACCTCTGTGACTGACCTCTGTGACTGACCTCTGTGACTGACCTCTGTGGCTGATATCTGGGTCCTAATCTACACAAGTTAGGAGAAAATTGTGACAGAAATGGAAGAAGTAATGGCCAAGTAATAATAAGTGTGCTTCAGTGCCTGTATACTGGCACTTTTAATACTGCACCTCCTCTGCAGTTTGATGGGTATTTGCATTATTATTAAACCTCTATAAGGTCTGATGCTAACTTTAAGCTTCACCTCCTTACCTTTAATAATTCAGGAGCTTGTTTCTTCAGCTTCTCCATCTTCCACTCGTTCTCACATGGGTTGAGGGAGGACGGGGGAGCTGTGCACGAGCACTTACAGTCTGACCCAGAGCTGACCGTCTCCACTGTGTAGAAGTCTTCTACACGCACGCTGCCGCTCCGCAGCCGCAGGCAGGCATCCTTACTCAGAGGCCGCATGATGCACTTGCAGCGGCAGTCGGAGCCTTCTGATGTCATCCGGACGGGCTCGGTTTCCCCAAAAATCTGCAAGGCAGAACGTCAATCAGCTTTTTTTTCAACTGTAAGAATAACAGCCAGCGTATGTACTGATGATTCAGCATCTTTGTGTCTATATTAGTTACAGTTTGTACCCTATGAATGTAAGATATGGAAATATCTTTTTATAATCCAAACTCTTAAAATGTGTCAGTGACAGTGAATACAGAATAAAAACCTCTGCTCCTTCGTCCATAAATGAAAGCTGAGGTGATTTTTCCAGTCCTCTAAAACGGGAAGGAAAGTGATTTTCAAAAACAAACACACACTTCCCCTCTTTTGAATGTTTGCTGGTGTGAGTCAGAGGAAAGACTCTGAGACAAACAGAATTCCCTCAGCTGCCCCACCAGCTGCCCTGCATGATGACAGGGGCCTGGCAGATTATGGTTTACCTAATCAACAAGAGGCAACGCATGGCAGCCTGCACAGGGCATTCCCCACACTTCCTACATGAGCCACACAGGCTAACATGAGATGGAGACAGCTCTCACACAAGAATTCACTCAGACAAGTTTATTGCATAGTTCAGAAAATATTCAGGCTGGGGTGGTCAGCTGGCACAATGAGTGTGGCAAAATCCTGCAGTCAATACAAGGAAACATGGAAGTGATAAAAATGACAAAAAGAAGTTTAATCTGCAATTTCTGAGTTGTAAAATTGTCACATTATCAGAAAACTGCTGACTGAAGAACCTAATGCAGTCTTGTTTATGCAAACTGGAAAAAGAGTTTGAGACAATTTATCAGTCACATGTTCATTTCTAGATCAGATACCGTGGACAATGTACGGTTTGGCAGCTGTAAGTCAAAGAAAATTGCTGTTGATTTACTAGATAGAATTTTTTTGGGGAAAAGATTATGTATGATTTGATGTGTCACATGTGTCATTCACATATCTGAACCAGGGGCTCGGTGGTTGTTCCCTTGAAAGAGTCCAGGGTTCTCTTTTCCATTGGCCACAACTGGTGACATGAGATCACATGGCACTATCATAAATGTCCCTTCATTTTTCACTCATATACCCATATCAGAGACAGTAGAAACTGTCAGGAAACATCTTCAACAGGATAGTGACCTTAACAACAGGACTAATTTGACCTTACACCAGATCTGTAACCTGCTGGACCTTTGTCTTTCCACAGCCTACTTCAAGTGTTCTTACAGACAGAAGCATGGTGGTGCCATGGGATCTCCAGTGTCACTGATTTAAAGTTGATTTATTCAAAGATAAAGAGTTCAGTATTGTAGGTCTGAACTGTGAAGAGCTCTGCTCCAATAAACATATGTGTATCAACAACATCTGGGGAAAAGACATTGGCAGTGTCAGTCATTCCACTCATGGTTGAGGTCACCAAACACACACTAATAATTAGAGGATTATCTGTTTGTGCTTATGAATGGATATTCTTTACGGTGTGTGGATTTTATTAGGGAGCCACACTGACAGCTTGATTTGCATCTTTTTGTTTTCAATAAATTTTCACCTTCAAGACGGAGCCATGCTTATAGTATGAAGATTTTCTGGAGTTCATTACAATAAATTTTCAGTGCAAAACATTAATAAAAAGATCCAAACCTTTGTCATCAGTGTTGTTTGGTGCCATTCTGTGCTGAAATGACTGAAAGCTTCAGTATCTAGACACAGACTCTGCAGGAATGTTGAGGTGTACCATCAAAAGCAGCGAGTGTTTGATAGTCTTTACGCTCAGCTTGTTAACATCCCTGTGCTAACTCTAGCTGATTGAACCACTGACCTCATGCTTCATCTTCAGATTCAGGCTGCTGATAAAATTCCTTCCTTGTACTCGGGTAATGGTATGAGTGTTTACCATGAGAACTGTGAATTAGATCAGATATCAGGTGGACTCTGGACTGGAATGTGGGTCCTGCTTTGGTCTTGAACAGCTCTGACAGGAAAAGATTTGCAGGCCATCTTTAATGATGGGCTTAATCTGCTGTTTCTTGCACACTTTTGCACATTTGTTGGAAGAAAAACTAACAGTTCATAACATGTTTGAGAGCAGGATCGTGCAGCTAAGCATTCCTACCTTTGCCACTGTTCCCTATTATTCCCAGCTGGTATACCACGCTAAGGCAGGAAATCCTTGTTTACATAGATACAACAGGCCAATGTAACCAAAACACGAAGGACTAACGACAGCAGCAGCTTCTTGTGTAACACACCTTTGGTTTTGAACAGTTCTGAACAGAACTATGGTTTCACTTGCACACTGTCAGGATGTGTTATCTGTTAAATAGGCTGAGCTAATGGAGCTCTCTGCAGCTCCATCCAGGCACTCTTCCTTCACTCCTGCAGACATGAGTTCACATTGGAGACGTGTTTCTTTTTGACCTAAAACTTGACTGCACTTGAGGGGTCAAAGCTCAAACCATGCCTGTACCTTTAATTATTCCCACTCTGAATTGTTGCCTGTTCTCATGCTGGTAGGTCAGCCCCGCATGAGGAGTTGGGTTATTAGTTATGCATACCAGCACATATTGATTTGACAGCATGAGGAAGCAGCTGCTCTGACTGGCAGAAGGAGTCAGATTTATCATGATAAGCAGCTGCCAGGTTTCTCCTCTGCAAGGTAAAAGCTTCTTGACTCCATGTGAACTGCTAAAGTAAATCTCACTGGAATTTCTCTGACTTCTTTGCCTGACAGTGGCTGGAGTTGGTGCAGCGTTGCAGTTATTCATGTTCAACAGGGGCTAAATAATGCTGCCCAGCAGGGCCAACGGCAGAGCCTCATCCAAAGAAGTTTAATCTGCTAATCCACAGTGTTTTCATGTGGCTGCAGCATTTATCAACCCACTGATTCTCACTTGACATGGGTCAGGATTTGCACACAGGACTCCTTCCCTGTAGCAGGCAGCCCCCAGCCTCTGCACCTTCACCCATCACTCAGCCCACATTCTTTCACTAATGAGCCCCCAGTACTGCTGCCTCCACCTTACTCTCACTGAGCCTGCAGCCGCTCGCTCCAACGACAAGAACTCTGTAGGACAATTAAAGTGTCAAATATTACAACATTAACTTGGACTTCCCCACTTCGAAAAGCCACAATACACAGAATTACCAACAAATTCCCTCAATTCTTTGTGTCATCTGTTGTTAAATACTCCATATGTTCATTATTTAGTGGTGTTAATTTGATTTGGGCGGGAGCGTTCCCATGCCAGACTTTATGGCGTCCTTGTTTTGTTTCTCAGCTTCATATATCATACAATAAGACAATAACATTTACTAAAACAGGCCTAGTTGGTAACTGTCATATTCAGGCTTAACAAAGGTCCTCTGAAGCTTCATTCATAACAAGTCCACTGAAGACAAGCTGAGCTAGAAGTTTCTACAATTATTGCTCTTGTTCTCCTTTTAATTTGCAAGATGACAAACCTTGATCTGTTATTTCCCTCTCAGATTACCAGAGAGTGCTGACACCACTCCATTAGATAATTTGTAGATTAGTCTTTGAATGGCAGCTCAGGAAAATGTTTCAAGCATGTAGTTGTTTTTGATGTGTCTTCTTTGTTTAAAACTCAACAAATACAGAAAAAAAAAAGAAAAAAGGCTTAGGTTAAAGTCTGCTGCCATGTGTGAGAGAATGAAATGATGCCCCTTGTTTTTCTGTCAGGTGGTTTGTACCAAACTAACTTTCACCACGTGACACGCCTGATTCTGGACAGGTCACCTTCCAAAGGTTGTTAAACACAGCAGCCAACACTGACTTGTTCCCATTAAGAGTGTAGATATTTGAAAAATATCCTCCACTGGTCCACCACTGATGCTGCTTGTAATAAAATAACATTGATGTGAAAATGTTAACATATTAAATATATTAAACTATGAGTTTACCACTAAGCACAACCCGTTAACTTGTTTCTGAGCCAAAGTCTTTCATGAAGCACTAAACACATTTTAATGACTCTTTCAGAAAGTAATCAATGGATGGACATCAACTCTGTGACTTTATAGAGTTAACTGATTCATGATGGCTGCCAGAGACAAGAGACCTTAAAAACCACAAAAAGACTTTAACTCAAGTCAGTTTTACACATACTGACCTAAGATTTGCTTTTAGCTGCATCTGACCCCAACATATAATCAGAACACTTAATCATTGAACAGGATCTTTCTTTACATTTTTCCAATAATTATTTAAAGTCAACTTTGTTAGCAAAATCAGCTCAGAAATCAGACAGATTTAAAAATAAGCTTTTCTTGAAATATTTATTCAACATGTATCAATAATTCCTCAACTTTTAAAGTTAACTTAATTCAAGATGGCTGCCACACCTAACTGAACTTGAATTCAGAAATCACAGAAATGTCTAGAATTCAACCGATGTTACAAATATTGTGGTAAGATTTGTTGTGATAGTAGCTGAGAGTCATTCACAACACATACTTTAAATCCAACACATTGATCAAGATCTTTGTTTCAAACTTTAGCATTGACTGGAGTCCAGCCTGACTGACAGTTAGCTGAACATCTCATGAACAAGACAGCTTCATTTTAGGGAGAAATCACTGGATGTGAATCTTAAACTGAATAACTTTTAGAATCAATCCAGTTTAAGACATCAGCCAATAGAAAATGTTTTTACACCAGTTTAGACACTGAGCTCAACTGAAAAGTGCACAGCTCCAGGTTATTAAACTGTAGTGAGTTTCTCTGTTTATGTAACTCACATGCAAATCACTCTCCCTCAGCTCCTTTCTCTGAAACGTTGTGCTAATCTACATCAGAGATGTTTTAGTCACATGAATGTACAAACTGGAGTAAAAGTGATGAGAAAGAGAGTATCCTTAAAAATAACACACAGATACCAAACAATGTCTCCACTGAGGCAAGGACCAACTCATGAGACAAACCTGAAAGAACCAAGACCTGGACCAGGATCCTCAGATGAGAAGAAAACTGTCCTTAAAAAAGTTCAGTTTTTTAAAGATCTTTATGTCCTGAATGACTGAAAATCTATGTCAACAAATTATGTATTTTAAAATCATAATAATGTTTCAAACAACACAAAATGTAACAAGAAGATTAAAGTAATGTTTCAGTTCAAAGTAAACTGTTGTATTACACATATTCCTATACAAATTACAAAGTAATAAAAGGTTAGATTTGGAAGCCCAGTCATGGACACAGAGATATGAAGTACATTAAAACCTATTAATTACACTAATAAAACAAATAAATACTGTAAATAAAAACAAAAACAGAAGTAATCAGAAACAGATGGTGATCAAACAACCAGACTGATGAAAAGACAGGAGAGTTTATACCACAGAGGGTAATTACTATAAAACACCTCTCACATTGTGCCATTTCATTTTATTACAATGTAACATATGGGCTGGGTCCAGTTTGACTTGTCCTTTATCCCTGTTCAGACCCAAGTCTGGTTTCTGAGAATAGATGTTCGTTCATCTGTACAGACCATCTTATTTTATTTGCCTTATTATACCTTTATAGTTTAAAAAAAGCTGAACGTGTTCTGTAGTGACAGCCACCATTTCCAACCGCTGAACAGATATTTATGTAGACTGCTGTAAAAGAATGGATGACTTCATTTTCTGTTTCTAAATTCAGAGACTGAGACTGAAGATTATAGACCTGAGAAGCAAACTGCAACACGTTTGCTTCTTCTGGATGATCTGACTTTGTCCTCCATCACTGTGAGTTATATTTATTTATTTTTACCAATATATGACCTTCAGCTCACCATGAAGCAGAATTGTAGGATCTCTATATTTTGTCAAAATTAAGAACATCCTATTCCAAAACAATGAATAACATCTAGTTTGTGTTAGTTTATAGAAACTTCTGTCCTGGATCATTATAATCCTCTAGTTTCAAGGTGTCAGGACGTTTAAAAAAACAAAACTCTTCAGCTGATTCCAAATGCTGCTGGACTTACAAAAAACCTATTCATATTCATATATTTTAGGTTTATGACCATGTTTCAGGTTATGATGAAGCTTTGGATCAGTGTTTACATTCAGAGTCTTCACACTCTCAGGACATCCTATCAGTAGATACAGATTGTTTTAACTCTTGTTTCTAAGATTCATTAAAAACCATGATTTATGCAGGAACATCTGCTGATCCTGGAGGACATTTCAGCCATGATCTTCAAACAGAAAGGGTTAAACTCAAACCTTTGATTGGATGTTCTTCAAGTCATTAACTAGTCTTTGTATTGTGTGCAGCTCTCTCATCTGAATCTCACCCTATTTTTTATTATTCTGAGTTTGTCAAATGTTTGTCTAGCTTATTGTAAAAAATCCAGTGAAGTAAAATGAAAAAGAAAATCTATCAGGAGTTAAGAAGAAGCCTGTGTAACCTGAGAGACAGGTCAGGTTACAGATGCTGCTCCAGCCTCAGACTGCTGACTCTATCACTGCAACCTTAAAAAGCTTGGGCGAAACGCTGACTCAGTCTCTCGTCTTTACTTTCAGTTTGGACACTAATGCTGCTTTTATTAACTTTGTGTTTTTCTTGTGTTGTGTTGTGTTGTGTTGTGTGTCTGTGCCCTCTCACCCCTTTAACTGGAAGGGGTATCCATCACTCTGTGCATGCTCAGATCAAGGGATGAATTCATGTGATCATTACATCAATTTCATTTTACAGTTTTTATTGATTGTTTTGACACAACTCAAAAACTACTTCTTCAACACAGTAACACAGAGGTCAAAATGACACATTTTTGTTTGCAAAAGGCACTAACTGCGTCAAAACATTTAAAATATGGAACAAAAACTAATTTTGCCTTCAAACAAGGCAGCTGTGGTGTAGTGGTAGAGCAGCCGACTTGGGACCCGAAAGTCACAGGTTCGACTCCCCACCATGCCCACATGTCGTGGTGTTCTTGAGCAAGACACCCAACCCCCCACTGCTCCCCGGGCGCTTACATAACTGCCCGCTGCTCCACTTGGGTATTTCTCATGTGTGATGAGAATGCAGAGCACAAATTTCGTCATTGTATGGGAAAGGACCTTTACCTTAAAACAACTCAACTTTAACACAGTCTATGAACACCTCCAAACAATAATTACACAAGGGGCAAAAAAATACAAAACACAGCACTCATGTGTGAATCAGTGCATCATTGCTTGTCATTGTAGCCTATGACTGTAT
>JARVGW010000750.1:26390363-26404534 GCA_031762495.1 Anablepsoides rubrolineatus
CCCCTGCAGCAGTTATGGGGTGGAACAGCTAGCATAGCATCATCGTCTGTTACAGCTTTGTATTAGCATGTTAGCGGCTAACATCACCTGAACACAATCACACAGACACACAATGCCTCAGCAATACAAGGCTTCATATATCGCTGAATCCACATTTGAACCAGCAGCTCGATCTGATAAGACTTTAGCTCCACTGAGCTCCACAACCTGACTGCCCCTCACAGCCTCCGGTGAGGAGAGGAGGAGGCTGACTGCGCTGCTCTGTGTTGAACCAGCAGGTTCTCATCTGCCTCTTATCATTCATAAAACAAACTGAGTTAAATTACTCATAGATCCTCTTTGTGGTTCTATATTGATTTAAACAAATTAAAATGTTTTTAGAACTGAAGCAAGCAGTACAGAACCAATAGAGGCAAGGAGCGGAGCTCGTTTGGGCTGATGTGGAGGGTTCTGCAGCAAAACATTCAAAGAACATCTTCCTCATATCATTTTCAAAACATGACTGGACAGCGCACACCTCCACTAAGACCCTAGGCTCAGTCATGCAGGTGATCCAGGTCACCACCAAGATAATCATTTGTTCTTTGTGACAACCTCAACATTTCCTGAAAAATTTAAAGTTTAAAATCTTTTGAGAAGTCTTGTTCACAGACAGATTACTGAAAACATAACCTCCTTAGCAGAGGTAAATAACTCAGTTTATTAATTTTAAGATTGGTGAGTCTTTTTCACAACGCTGGCTGTTTGTAGCCCATGTGAGCTCACTGCACAGGTAGAGAACCATGTTTTTGATGGTGGTCAGCAGCCCCACATCATGTAAAGGCTGTAAGACTATCACCACACAGCTTGATGCTCCTGTAACTACAGCTGTGCAGATTATTCAGATGTTTAAATTCCACAGGACTGGAGACAACCTCCCCTGGACATGACTGCAGGAGGAAATCAGACCAACTGAAGAGACTGATGATATGCAAGGTTAACAAAGATCCCAGAACAACTAAATCGATCAGAGGTGAACCTGCAAGATCAAGATACATCAGTGTCAGATCACACCATCTGTCACTGGTTGAGCCAAAGTGGACGTAATGAAAGACAATTGAAGAGGTGCAGTTTGAAGAAGAAACCCTTCAAACCTGAGACAGTTTGCTCATGAGGAGTGGACCAGAACACCTGCAGTCCAGAGCACAATTCTCATAGTTACAGACATTGCTTAGTTTCAGTGACTGTTTTAGAAGCACACATAATATTTAATAATAATAATAATCGTCATCGTCGTCGTTGTCATAATAATAATAATGTTAATATTTGGCTGCATATACCCTCAATTACAAAATTTTGTTGCCCACAACAGTAACAAGGTCAACAGAGAAAAACGGCAACTAAAGGACTGAAAGTTTTCAGGTTGAGAACAAACCACTGCTTGAACTAACTGGAAGCATTTTGTTTACTTTTGTTATTTGTGTCTCACACATTTTCACAAAATCAAATATTTCCAGCCTGAGCAAATGGACAAGGAGGCAGCATCAACAGTGAGGAAGTAAATCCAGTGCAGAGGGCTGCAGATCATGATGGAAAATCAGAGAGAAGTTGTGGAATTTAACATCTGGTTCATGGTGGGAAGTCTCCTTTAGGCAACATGCTGAGGCCCTACCTGCTCTGCCAATAACTCCACTGAGGCTACACTAGTTAAAAACAACAACAATGATCTGAAGCTGTACAACGGATTGTAGAATCCACAGATTCTCATGGCCGTCAACGGGAAAGTGTTTGACGTGACCGGAGGCAAGAGGTTCTACGGACCAGAGGGACCGTACGGAGTGTTCGCAGGCAGAGACGCATCTCGACGTCTGGCGACGTTCTGCCTGGAGAAAGAATATGATGACCTGTCGGACCTTAACGCCATGCAGCAGGAGAGCCTGACTGAGTGGGAGACTCAGTTCACCATAAAGGACGACTACATCGGCAAGCTGCTGAAACCCGGAGAGGATCCGACAGAATACACCGACGACGAGGAGGGAAAAGACAAGAAGACGAACTGAAGCAGCTACAAAATGACGAGGAGGAAGAAGATTAAAAATGCCTTAATGTTTGTACTTTCAGAACTTCAGCCTCCTCTTTGTAGGCTCATTCACAGAAAACATTTTGCTTTTTACATTCTTGTAACCTTTGACCAATCCTGCAGTCTACATAAACTGTTTCTCCATTTTCTCTTTTCTGAAGGGCATTAACAGAAAATTAAAGTTTGGTTTAGTTCCAACTCATCATGTGACTCATCTGGTTTGTTAGACGTTGTTAAATAAGAACACTTGGTAGTTAATGTATGAGAGGAATCCATTTAAATTTGATCCTCAGTTTCTAGCCTTCACGAGAAACATTTAACCATTTACACATTTTAAAAGTCTGCAGGCAGAAGGAAGACTGATCGGAAAAATATATTATTTTTTGATTGTGGTAAATAAATAAGAACACATTCTGGAAAAAAAAAGGTTTTCTTTGAATGATTCTATATTTCATGCCACACATCTTATGATATAAAAGACATTTTGATCAACTTTGCCAGTCTTTATAGTCTGAAAGCAGTAGACCAAGAACTAATCCATGGATCATTCAGTATCAAGTCACACAAGAAAAGAACCTTTTCTTAAAAAACAAAAATACAAATATTTCATGTTGACAGTGGTCCAAACCTACAAGATAACCCTGAAACAAACAACTTTGTTAAAGAATTTGTTTGTCTCAACTAGTTTGTTGGAAAGTGTTTGTTAAGAAACTGGGGGACTCTTGTTATACTGTTTAATGCTAAACTTTAGGCCATGGTAAATACTCTCAGCTACAACACCAGCATTTAGCACAATATCTGTCAAACTGGCTGAATTATAGCCATATTAATGTGTAATAAAAAAACACTTGATTTGAGACATTATTGATGGTCTCTTTTAATGACCCAGTTTTTCATGGCTCCCTGTTTATCAGTAATGATTTTAGCCAGAACAAAATTTGCTAACATCAATCACTATTTAGGCTTCCTAACTGGCTTAAAAATGAAGGAGACATTTCTGATCTTGGTTACTTTGTGTTGATCTCTGTGTTTCTGTTGATGCAATAAACAAACTCAGACAACCATCCTACAAAGTGACTTTATTTCTCTAATGACATATTTCTGTTTCTTGTGAAATATTTCCACAATAAGTGTTTTCTGTAGTGAGGCCGTGACAGCCATGTTGAGTTGGGTTGATTCCAAACAATCATCGGTTCATCAGTGTAACAATCAGCTTTCTGTATCTATCATATTCATCCAATGATTTATGAGATATTTTACTGACAGACTTTCACACAAACCAGAACTTTATCTTCCACCATCACTATTTGGTGGCAGACTATAAAAGTGACTCAATCTTCTGTCTTTATGCAGTATTTGGATTATTTCATATCATATCATAAGGTAAACATAAATCATATTCTTGGTGAACTACTTGGTAACATGAAGCAAATAACACTCAAACATATTCTGTAGGAAATTTTAAACCATATTTAACCTACTTAAATTTAACTTACTGTTCATTTTAAATAAATATGCTAAAATATTTGCATCAGTGCTGAGAAGTGGATATTCTTCTTACTATCATCTGGTTTGTACCTCAGTCATAAAAGCACAAAAATAACAGAAATGACAGAAGTTTTGTTCTTTATTAAACAACAGAAGCAGTTTGTAAAATCTTTAATCCATTTGTCAAAGTAAAGCAGTTCAGTAGCAGCCAGGTGATGCTGATTGAACGCACTGAATAATTGATCATCAGTGTCAGCAGAGATCTGTAAAAGCAGGAGTTTTGTCAGTTTGCTGCTCTGGAGCTGCAGCTGAGAGTTAACACAACACCAGGGTGGAACCACATCAGCAGTGAGCTCTGTGTTCATCAACCTGAGAGGGGTTAAAGTTCATTCCTAAACAACTTGGAGCTCCTCACTGTACAGAGAGAAAGATTGGTCACGAATGGAAAACATGTTCGACAGCTGAAATGATTCGTCCCAGCAAATTCACCTGAGGTCAGACCATGCAGTGCTCCAAGAAATGACCAAATAAACAAAAACTAAACAGGAGCTCCACTTCAAACTCTACAGGTCTCAGTTAACAGGACATCCATGATATTGAGAGATGGTCATAGGTGGAATCATAGGTGGTAGTAGCTGAGAGTCATAAGATGTAGGTCCTATGACTCTCAGCTACTACCACCTATGATTTTATTAGAACATTTTTAAAAATGGGTTTTTAGCTATTCTTCTGTTTGCTGAGGTTTATTAGCTGTGGCAGCTGTCTTGATTTGGATTATTCAGCTGTGGATGTAAATCAAATTCTGATTTCCTGAATCTTTAATTAAAATATACGATGGTTGATAAAAATGATTTATTCTAGACATCCTCCATCCCTCACTACTTCTTCCTCTTCATAAAGGTCTCTGGATGCTCCATTCCAACAGCCACAGTCGGCTCTCATTGTCACAGTTTCATGATGGAAATTGTGTCCCTCTGTTCTCAGCTTTGAGTCTTATTGTGGACAATTAAAAACAGAACTGAGTCTTTTTTCATTTGTTTGAGTGTAGACTCCAGCAGGAAGAAACCCTGTGCAGTGATGTATCCCTCAGTGGGAGGGGTTTCCAGGAGCTCAGCTCTGTCTCAGGGGCTGTGAGAGGTGTGTGTGTGTGTGTGTGTGTGTGTGTGTGTGTGTGTGTGTGTGTGTGTGTGTGTATGTAAAAACAAACTCCAGACATCCATGGGACCGCACGTCCTCTGTCTGGTCTCAGGTGGAGTATGTGGGGGCCTTAAGACATGTTCAACCTTTATCTTTTTGTCAGATCATTAAAAGAATCAAGATAATAGTTGCAAACTTTTATTTAAAAAAGGAAAAAAAGTGAAGAGCTGAGTTATACAGAGTTTTAATTGTTTTGGTGATTTTTATATGCAAACAACAAATGGACGTTTTCACAACCTCTGAGCAGACAAGGTTATGATCACCCACTGTGCCCCCCCTTAAAGAAATATAAATAAATAAATTAAATTGAGCTATGTATAGTTTTCATCAAGTTCAATTCCTGGTGTAAATGACCCTTTAATTTCTACAGACTGATATACACAGAATCTTTTCTGGTCAGATTACAATAGTTTAGCTTACACGTCTTGTTCCTGTTTCCCTGGCTTGATGTCGTCTTTCTTCTTGCATCTCGAGGTGTTTGAACCGCAGTCTGCATTCATTGATCAGTGAGTTAATGCTGTTCAAACCCACCGACAGCAATGAATGTTTATTGCAGCCTTAAGGATGACTTTCTGCTGTAACGTGTGCTGGAAACTCCCCTTCCTCTGAAGGTCGCAGGTCAGACCCAGGGTGTCTCTGAGTCTGATGAGCACTTGGTGTCTCTCAGGGTACAGTCAACGGTCGATGGTTTGCATCAGAGCACAAACTCACCGACAGCGTTGAATGTTTCCTGTGAGCACCAGGATTGGCTGGTGGGACTGAGGTTAGCTTCTTCATGTGCTGATGGAAAGAAAGAAATGCAACGTGACATCTCAACTTTATTTTTCATCGTCTCTTGTTGCTGTTACACAAACACAGAAGGACTTGGGGAAAATGAGGCACAAATACTGAATGACTGAAGTGGGTTAAAAAAGCTAAAACTGAATTGTTAAAGCTAAAACGAGATAAACAGAAGCTATAATTAACAAACATCTCCGGTAATAATTTCAATCAGCTCTGTTTATTAGCAATAACGTATGAGCTATTATAAATTTTGTTAAAACTGTTAGAAATTAATTTTTATTGCACATCTACAGCTCATTAACTCATTCTAGTTGTTACAGCTGATCAAACCTTACCTACACAGAAAAGGCTACACTGAGACTCATTAACAGCATAAACTGAGTGCTAACAGTTTAGATTATGTCAAAAATAACTTCACAATCCCATGTGATATATTCTTATTTTCAGGGTTTGACCAAAATGTTTAAAAGTCCATCATTTATCAAAGTCTTAGTTTCAACACTGGCATAAAATGGGTTGGGTGGATTTTTATTATTATTATTATTATTATTATTATTATTATTATTATCATCTAATAAATTTTAATGTCTCATTTTGTTCAGGTAAAGTGTAGTTGACAGAAACTATGATGAAACAAAGTTGTCCACAAAAGCAACTCTCTCTGGAAGTAAAGATGGAGATGAAGATTTCTGCTGCTCTGATTTCAGTGTTTGCTGCGGCCACATCAGCTCTCATTATTTTCAAATATAAAAATCTCCATATTTAAAACAAGTGAGTGTGTGTTGCACATGTTAGCATTCTGTGTGTGTGTGTGTGTGTGCTTATTTCTACTACAGAGTGAGGACCATTTGCACCATAGTTACTATCAAAGTGAGGTCTTTGATGTAAAGTGAGGACCTCTTCAATGTCCTCACTTTGTTTGCAGCTCTGCTGTGCTTAGTTAGGTTGATATGGTGTGAATTAAGTTCTGGTTCAGGTTAGAGTTAACTATAGACCAGTAATGGTTAATGTTAGGGAAAATGTCTGAGTTAGGCATAAATACAGTTACAAAAATGAATGGAAGTCAATACAATGTCCTCAGTTTGATGCATGTACAATGGTGTGTGTGTGTGTGTGTGTGTTTGAGCTGCTCTCTTGGCCCATGTGTAGCAGTTGTGTGCCAGGACGTGTTTTCACCTTGTTGCTGTGAAGGCTCAGATGATTCTGTGAGGACAGGAGTGAGGTGGTGGTGATACAAAGGCCTGGGTCTCTTTGAGCAGTTTCTTCATACTCTGTGAGCGCTCTCCTCATCATCTTCTGTAAAAACTCTTTGTTTCTCGCTGACATGCCCGAGCTCCCGTCACCTTCAGCCTGCGGCAAGAAGAAGACAGAGAAGATGAAGGACAGAAGAGAAGAGGAGTCAGACTGATGGAAGGAGGCAGATTGGTACAAGTGTGATCAGAGGACGTCACTCTGCCCCACAGCTTAAACAAGTGCACTGCAGGGTTGAGCTAGTTAGAGATTACTGTTCCCTTTACCCTGTGCTGAACCTCAGCTGCGGCTCTGGGAGTGTGCCTTCCTGTGTTTGCCTCTTTGAGGTTGGAAAATCATGCAGTCATGTTTTATTAATGCGTTCCCTGTCTGTCGGTCTGTCTCTGCTTTTCTGTCTCTATTCTGCCTGCTTCCCTCAACAGTAAAGCAGGGATTTGGAACACTGCAGCTCATTTACTCAGCATCCTTTCTTCTGTGGAATCCAGACTTCTGTTTTTGTTCCTTTTCAGGTTGAGCTTTTGAGATGAGGTGGTACAGGAGTCTGCTTTGGAAGTTGGTGAATAACGGGATGCAGATTGTTGTGGATAGATTTGCTGTAATTCTGCAGGATTTGTAAGATGAGACAATTAAAAAGGTCTTTATTCCTAGCAGGCTCTCAGAAGGAAGCTAGCTCTTTACATAATGAATGACCACTTTGACAAGAGAGGGGCACAATTCACTCTCCTACTTTCACACAATTCACTGATCATGCAAGATACAGACTCTATTATCTGCTCTTTACACAGGACTACAACATTTCTCAATTTACTGCATTATATCAGTTTATGTATGTAATAAAGGCCTAACATAATGCATATCGCCTCCATCCTTTCACCTTAGAGTTCTAAACAGGATCATTTTATGATAAAAACCATGGTGACGTAGTTGTTTTTGGTCTAACCTTGTAAATAACTTTGTGTGATGTCATGTAATATTGTGACGTCTCACAAGGTGACCACCACATGGTCCATCCAAACGGTTGAAATCAGCTCTCACTGTCGCAGTTTAATGACAAAAATTGCGTCATTTTGTTCGCAGCTTCCAATTTGCCACCCACTTGTTGTCACAACCCAGAACTTTTGACCCCCTCTACATAAGAACTTATTGTGTGATTAGTCAGAGAGCTCTGTGGGTCTGTGTTGAAAGTGCTTGGATGCTGCATTCTGCATCAAGTACTCACTCTTTTTTGGGAGGAAGAAACCCCGTGTAGTGATGCATACAGTGGGAGGGTCTCAGTTCAGCTTTCTGATGGAGTATGTGTTGAGGATGACTCTCAGCTACTACCACACCAAACATTACTAATGGTCAAAACTGACTGAGGAGCCACTCTGAATGGTGCAAGGGAGGGAAGCCTCAGAAGCACAAACCAAAGAGCCTAAAAAAACTTTTACTTTTCACTCAGTTTGGGTGTCAGAAGAGGAATTGGAAATTTAACCAACCTTGTGTTTATAAATGTTTGTTAGCTGTGGTGCCAAACTTGTACAGCCAATGATTATTTTATGAGAATTTTATTTTAAGTCACTAGGTTGTGAGATATTTTGCTAACAGACAGAGTTAACTCTTAACAATTATTAGCAAAGTTTTAAAAACCTGTCTTGTGTGATCAGTTAGCTCTTGGAGTATACTGTTTTTTATACTTTTCTCCAAAATCTATTAAATTAAAATGTTTTAGTCATTTTTCTGTTGGATGAAATGAAAGGTTAATTCCAGAAGTTAATAAGTTCTATATGTTTATTAAGTGATTATTTTCTGAGTTTATGAAAATTCTACTGCTAACGCTACATTGAAATAAACAGATATTGTCACAGAAAAATGTTATTGCCCTTAACGTTATTTATTTTGTATTTTTGTCAGATCTTTTACCATCTGACCTACACCTTATAATTTCCAAAAAATAAATGGCATCCCATTTTTCCCATTCCTCCTCTCACACCCAAACTGAGTGGGAAGTAAAAGTTTTTTTAGGCTCTTTGGTTTGTGCTTCTGTGGCTTCCCTCCTTGGCACCTTGTACTGGTTGGATGTTTGCCAAAGACGCACAGAAAACCTTTTTCATTCTCAAAATCTCTCTCTCCTCACAGGTTTTTTTTTCTTTTTTTGACTGAGTCAACTTCCGCTCCTTTTGCACTCAGGAGAAGTGATAGGAACCGTACTGCTGCACACACTGACTTATTCATCTGTTTGAGGTGTGGCTATGTTTCCACGTCCACGTTTCCTGATAATAACACTGCTGGTGTGGTCCCCGGGAACTTTGCATAACTGACAAACTTGCAAAAGTGTAACGTGCAAAAATAGCTGGGTGAGCATGCGGGCCTGACGGGTGATTGAACCAGTGTGAACCCTGCACTGTCAGCACATTCCAGGGGTTGGACAATGAGAAGTACACAGTGTACTCTGTCGTGTTGCCTTGCATATCTGGCTGGTCTGCAGCCAGGATGCTTTTCTGTCTGAAACAAGACCAGAGCAACACAGATGTCCAAAAGTTTAACCAATGCACTCTGATGTTAAAAGTCAGTAATACTACATGTAGGTCAGACAATCCTGAGTGAAGACATGATTTCAAAGCAAATGTTCTTGTGCTGAAAGATTTTAGATTATTTTTATCACCCGTTGCCAAATGTGACGGATGCAGGGTGATTGTGTTTTTGCCTGTGTGTTTATTTGTCTGACTGTTAGCAAAATAACTCATGACTCACCAAGTGCATTTGAATGAAAGGACCCATTGGGACACCATCTACTACTTTGCTTTAGGAGTTAACCCAATTCAAGATGGCCACCAGAGCAAAGCAAACATGAAAAAACATAAATGTCTCTAACCCCAGAAACAGCAGTTGTACAGGTGTTGATCTAAACTCTTGTTTAGGTTTGTTTCTTTAACTCAATCTTTAAACATAACACATTTCATGGCAGCTTTGTTTAAAACTCTGGCATGAACTGTTGACATTAACCCTGCATGATTGGTAATAAGATACACTTTATTGCCAAAACCATTTTCTCACCCATCCAAGTGACTGCATCAGTGCACAAAGCATGGTTCTTAAAGACATGGATGCAGAGTGTGGTGTGGATGAACCTGAACCTGATAGAACACCTTTGGGATGAATTAGAGCAGAGACTGAGAGCCAGGTCTTCTGTCCAACATCAGTATGTGACCTCACATGTGCTTCTGGAAGAATGGTCAAACATCTCCATAAACACTCCTAAACCTTGTGGACAGCCTTCAGAAGAGTTGAAGCTGTTCCAGCTGCAAAGGATGGACCAACATCATATTGAACCCTATGGATTAGGAATGGGACGTTCCTGAAGCTTATATGTGAGTCAAGGCAGGTGAGCAAATACTTTTGGCAATATAGTGTATCACAGGAATGACTAGATAATCGCAGTGAAACTCAGAAAGTAATCAAGAGTTGTAAATGTAAAACTGAAAATGTTTTTGAGTCAACTCAAGTCAAGATGGCTGCCACAGCTGACTTCAGCCTGTCAGTTTCTCAGCATAAGAAGATCTTAGTTTAGGACTCTGGCATTAAAGGCAGTGGGTGATGTGCATTATTTCAGGAATACTAAGATAGGCAAGTATAAGCCTTGGCTTCAGCCTACTCAGTTTTTGGTAAATTATTGATTTGTATTTGTAAAATTGTTTAATTTTGTTTTCTTTTCTTGTAATGTAAATTTACCTAAATCAATTTAAATCTGATCTGACCTTTAATTACAGTAGGACTAAACCATGTCTTAAAATTCAGACTAAAATTTAAAGTTGGGAAGTTCTTCTCAGTCTTCAACTTAGAGAGGTTTCATGGAACTATGTTCACATCCTGTTTCTCTCTGGTTAGTCTTGAGGTCAGTCAGACAAGACAGGCTTTAGTCAAAATGTGAAAAAGCTTCAAATGGAAAATATTTAGTTGAGAACCCATCTGGAGGTCCATGGTTTGGAAGGTTGAATAAATCTTCCCATCAAAGCCCCCTCGAGTCCACACCCACCTTCACACCACTGGACTTTAACAGTATGAAAACTCAGCCTAAACGCTGTCACAGCTCAACGTTTCTCTTTCACTTTTCATTTTAATACAAGTAGGAAATGTACAGAATCAGTTCCTGCTACTGGATATATTCAGTTTGTTTTAATATCTGTTCACTTCCAATTTCAAAAATTGTGTGTAAATGTTATGCACTTCTGTGTTAACCCGACACTTCCAGCATAGCTGAGATTTAAAAAGCCTAAGCTGGATGACTGCCAGCATATGCATTCATAGCTTCACATCCCATCATGCCTCTTTACAATTCTTATTGTTCTACAATCCACTGGCCCAGTGAGACGTGTCTTAATGGAAGCGTATGAAGAGATGAAATCAGTAAAATCACTTGTGCCATGGGTGATCCTCTGCGTAGGCAAACTCAATCAGATTTAGCAAATATCCTTTAATTGCTGTGTCCCTCGCAAAAATAGGCTTCAAGTCACATCAGACATTTTAATATCTGCTCGAATTAAAAAGTTTATAATGAGATTTAGTGGTTCAGCCGGGTCACTTAGTATTACGCTTAGCTGTCACTGCTGTGTGTGTGTGTGTGTGTTGGCGTGCGATCACATGGGAAAAGATGTGTGTGGATACAACTACAGCTTGTCAACATTCAAGTTAAATAAGTGTTGGACACCAACAATAAGCCTGCAGTGGGAGGCAGATTAGTAATTAAAAGTGACCAAAAGTCCAAATAATTAAAGAATTGATGCATCAAATTAAAAATGACTAAAGACAGCTTTAGTAAGACATGAAAATATTTCAAATTTAAGGTGTGTGAATTCTCAACTACGCTTAGTAAACTGCAATACAAACAAAAAGAATTTGAGGCTTGATTAGTGCAAAATATAAATTATTTATGTAGGAAATCTGAAATGACTGAAGCTGATAGATGTGAATTTATAACAGCAAAAACAATTAGATGTTGGATATGGTAAACAGGCTCACATTAGATCTCAGGCTACATGGATACAGCGGACTATTATGGCCACACAACGATTTTTTAAAATTATGAGAATAAAGTCGTAATATTACAAGATTAAAGTTATAATTTTCTAAAATTAAAGTCGTAATACTAGTCCTGCAGTTCTCACTGTATTAAAATGAGGAAGGTTGAGCAACTTGTCAAGTTGTTCTTTAGTATTGCTTAAAATAAATAGTTAATCTTTTAGCATATTAGCATCAAATTATCAGTAGCAGGACTTTGAAATTGTGCAAACGACTACATGATAAACTGAAGCATGCACTGAAAGATTTAGTCGGCACATAGCTTATTTGGATGAAAACAAATTAATGTAACAAGTCATCACAGACTACTTTATAAACACAGACACATGACTGTACACAGAAGTGAGGAAAATAAGGAGGAAATGAACAGAAAATGGACACGTCGTGTAAGATTATGACTTTTTTTCTTGTAAAATTACGACTTCAATCTCGTTATATTATGACTTTAATCTTGTTGTGTGGCCCTAATACTCCGTCGTAGATATACGTATATATATATATACAGTTTATATATATAACATATAAATATACACTGTGAAATAGTAGGCCAAGTGCTGGGTCAGAATCAAATCAAATATAACTATAACTCTTCAGCTCTGATGAACAAAAGAAAAATAATTGAACCCCTCTTTTGGTCAGCACTTGATTCTGAACTGGACTTCTTCAAGCGCTGTTTCACATTTCAGGGTCTTGCAGTGGGTTTACTGTGTTTAGGAAATCCTTCAAGTGGAATGCCAAGTTCTTTCAGAAACATGCTGCCTCCATGTGCCATGGACCATCCTGCCAAGCCTCTGGGGAGGGGGGGCTTCGTTTGCATCCCTCACTGGGGCTGGTCCGGTTCCCGTCTCTGTTTCCATCTGCTTTCTCAGCCTTTCTCTCCTGACAGTGGGGGTTTCTCTGTGACCCCTGTTGTTCATGACTTACCTTTTTCTTCCCATTTTCTGTGCAGTTCTTCCCTTCAGCCTGTATGAAGGCTAGCTGACATGTCTGTTCTGTCTGCTGTGAACATTTGAGCCCAGCTTTGATGCACTTGTTCACTTTATAGCACTGGATGACTTTTTCACTCCTGCAGCATGCCTGAGAGAACTGAGGTGTGTCTCTTCTGTGCTCTGAGGATTTGTCGGCTCATTTCAGTCATTTCTTAGAGCTAAAGCTGATGAATATGAATCCCAGACTCTTTGCAGCTGGGTGAGAAGCCCTATCAAAGCGGGTTGAGGCAGCTTTTTGTGGCTGTCTGCTGGATTTAAGTGTAACGTTCTGAAGTGTCCACTGCCACTTTTTCTCTGGCAAACTTTATTCTTTCTTCAGACCATAAGAGTCGTTTAACTAAACAGTTCTGTGAAATGGCTGCAAAGACCAGTCTATTTTTATGTTGCCCCTGACTGCTCATAATTTACACTTCCTGCAGAGACACGAGCTTTTAAAAAGGATCCGAGCATCACAAAACTAAAAGAGTCGTGGAGCAGAACTCAGCTGTGTTGATGTGGAGCACAACACATTAAAATGTGTGACAGCCATCTTCCTTATACTGTTAATAAAACATGACAAATTAACTGAGTTTAGCAAAACTCTTTTTTTTAAACCAAATGCAAAGATCCTCATCATCGATTGTACCTCAGTAATAAATCTGTTTGTTTTCCCTGGACCAGGTGGTTGCACATACCACACACCTCTCACCTACAGTCTCCCCTCAGAGAAGCACATTTTGGTTTTTGGCAACTCTTAGTCAGTTTGGTTCTTATTGCAGCAACTAAGGCTCATATGGCAGTCCCTTACGGTGCATGAAGTGTGCTGATGCTCTGATGAAGGCATCTAACGATGGACTGCATCTGTGTTTGTCTGTTCCATCCTTCTGTCTCATTCACTCACCTTATCCCCAAAGCAGGAGAGCCTTAAAATGAGAGACTGACAAATGGAACAGAGACAGAATGCAGAAGAAAAACAATTCCACGTGCTAATTCTAATTTCATGTTTTTTTGTTTTCAGTCTGAGCCAACTTGGAAATGACCTAGATCCTGATCAGCAGTTGTTCTGCACCACATAATCGCTTGAAAACTCACTCCATCTAAATTTCACCGTTACAAAAATGACTGGGGAAAAGGATAAATTAGAATAAAAAAACAAGAGGCACATTCCACTTAAGTGGAATCAGGCTGATGTTTGCTAATGAAAAAAAATCAAAACTAATTTGAAAAAAAACCTTTAGCTGACATAAACACTAAATCAGACGTTTGAACCTCAAAAAATAGTTTTTTACATGACGAATATTACAGAGCACCGCCCTGGGGGGGGGGGGGGGGGGGGGGGGGGGGGGGGGGGGGGGGGGGGGGGGGGG
>JARVGW010000750.1:26428484-26439670 GCA_031762495.1 Anablepsoides rubrolineatus
CAAATGAAAGCTGAATGTCTGGACTTTATGTCCATGTACATTATATAACTATAACTTAAATATGTTTCAGTAAACAGATAAAAAGACAAAATTTGTGTCAGTGTCCATATATATATATGGACCTAACTGTATATAGTAATGTAAACAACAAGCTTCTTCTGTAATGTGTAGGTTTTTAATACTTCATTGATACATTTGCTGCTTTAATGTCTTATTTAGAGCCTGATTTAGAACAGAATGTACTTTCTTATTGCTCTGCTGTTTCACCTGGTTTTAAAGGAAATAGTCTATTAAAACATTCTGTTTCCTCATAAGTTATCCCACCCTCTTATCTTTTGAAAAAATTCTTCACAGCACTGGGCCCAGTGTTCTGATAGTATTAATGCTTGACTGTCATCAGGTTGAGTACCAGCTGCTATCAAACCTGCCGATTAGCAAAAAGTAAACCCTTGATCAAAATGTTTAAGTTTTATGTCAATATTTAAAGAACAGTTTGTGTCCAAAATGTTGGAAAAGGTTATTTTTAGCCAACCTTTGACCATTATAGGTACTCATACCGGTTCTAAGCACTGTTTTTTAAACTGATCATGTTGTTGGTCCTAAAGGCCTACTTCAACATGCTTCAACTATTCTTTATCTGAGAGGTACTTTTCTGTATTTAAGGGGGAAATATCGTCTTGGTCTCTAGCAAAGGCTGCTGGAGAAAGGAATAAGCTCCCCACAACCAGGAAAGGAGAAAGTATGTAAAGAATTGGATAGATGAATTGATCAATGTTTACTTTTACTACTGTTTAGCTTAGCATCATGGCTACTTCTCTCCCCCTGTTCTAACTTGCTCTGTGTGTCAGATGTTTAGTTACTCCTCTGCCTCCTTTAGTGATAGCAACACATGTATTAAATGTAGTGTTATGGTAGCTTTGGAGGCGAGGCTGTCTGATTAGGAAGTTCTTCTCTGTGCTGTTGAGAAACCAGTAGTTAGCCAAAGCCCCTTAGGCAGCGCAGAGCCACCGAGAGTAGCTCCTAGCACCGTTAGCGGTTCTCCAGCAGTCCACGTGCAGCCGGGACCTCAGGCCGTCTGGGTGACGGTTCAGAGTAAGCATAGTGCTAAGCCTAAGCCTCCAGTTCACCACCGACAGTGTGTTGTGACAAGAAGGGTCCAAAGAGTCGAAGCTGTGAACAAATTGACATATTTTCATTATGCAACAGTGGCAATCCCATCAAATTTTGGCAGTTCGGATGCAGCATACTGAGTGCTTAAGTCCTGGATTGAGGTGTCTTGTGAAAGAAAAAGCCTTAAATGATACAGTAAAAAAACAGACCAAATTGAATTATCAATAATGTTCAACCCGCAATTATGAATAGCAACAAATGTTAGGATAAAGTTAAGTTTAAGGATAATGCTTTTCCGGGTTTGCTAAATTCTGGTTTTAATAATAATCAAATATAGTAGGATTTTCTTCTTTTATATAAATTCCAAGCAGCCATCAGTAACAACATGTTGAGACCAGAAAAATTGTATGAATTCACAAACTCCACAAGAGAATTACACATTTGCGTCAGACACCGAAACCTGCTTCTCTCTAAAGGTTTATATATATATGTGTGTAGGTGTGTGTGTGTGTATTTCTATTAAAACTTTCCTTTACGGTTCATGATTTCTATTTTTTTACAGTTTTTCTGAATATCTTATAAATGCAAAAAAGCTCTTTGAAAACACTGAGGTTGGGTGAAATTTTCCTTGAACCCAGTGTCAGCCTAAAAGAGCTGTTTTGTGACTTGTTTTCTGCATTTCTCTGAACATTTGGGTAACAAAGGGCATTGCTTTTGTTTAAACTCCCCTCCCCCTTTGCAACACTGTCACAGACCTCTTCATTTTTCAGACAAAGAGTTCAAGATAAAAAGCAATAGGCCTCGCTGCTTTGTTTTCTTCCCTCATATACAGTCATGGTAAAACTATACTCTAATTCATCTGGCCTTTATCAGCTTTTAAAATAAAATATGTACAAAACAATGAGGAACATAAAATATTACAGCATTATTTGTTTGTTGTTTTAAAAACAAAAAACAAGACAATAAAAATCTAAGTCCACATCATAATTCAACATCTTGTAGAACCAGCGTTAGTAACAGGAAGATAAACTAGCTGTCTTCTGTATGATCTTAGTTTCTCACATCGTTGTCAAAAATCTTAGGCCCATTCTGCTTTACAGTGTAGCTTCAATGAAGCATTTGTTTCTGTATAAACTGTTAAAAAATTATCTACAACTGCCAGTCTTTAAATCCTTTGTTTAATTATGAAGTAAATATGTTACAACACATCTCAGTCAGGGTAAAGTCTGTACTTTGACTGGACCAGAGGTGTCCAAAGAGCAGTAGTTGAGTTATTTTGTGTAGTTTATAAATGGTATCATTTTGTCCTGCAGGCTTAAAAAGTTGATGTTGATGGATACCTGTATTACATTTTCAAAAGTGACATTTTTATAATAACAAGAAAAAATAATCTGAAGTTTCTGTCTTTATTTCCCGTTACTACTACTACAACTTTTATCCTGATTTCATGGTAAAAAGAATCACAAGTGTTTGTTTGTTGCCTTTATAGGTTTTACTTGACTTTATTCATTTTTACTGGAACAGTTTTAATCTTGGCTGTATTTGCTCATATTCTCTGCAAGCAGCTTCTCTAAACAAACACACCAGTGAAGTTCTGACTAATCACACAATTCTCACCTCAGTCCCCAGTGGGAACTAGTTCTGACTGGGGTCATTGTACAAGATGAGGCTGTAGTGGCTGGTAAGAGTAGAAAAATACCAGTGGTGAGCAGTGCTAATCTAAAGGTTAGGTGCGCACGTTCTAAAGCGCTGCTAAAACATAGCATAAGCTATAAATCTAAAGTGTAAAATTGACTCAGAGTTCACCAGAGTATATTCCAGTGATAAAATAAGTCCAGTCTTACGTAATACTGCTGACTAGAGGCACGTCACTTTACTTTTACAGCGTTGCACGTATTGTCGCAGTTTGGGGAGGTGATTTGTTCAAACAGAGTTTTGGCTCATGGTGATAAATAGACAGTTGTTGAAGATTAGTAGTTTTTCTGCTTCTTGGTCATTTTCTAATGTTTATGGTAGGGTTTCAGTCAGAAAGCATGCAGGATGTATCAGTAATTTCAACTGTTTATTGGAGAATTAAAGCATTGCATTCTGGGTACAGGACGGATTGGTGACAGGAAGAGAAAACACAGACAACATAAAACTGTCTTCACATCAAAATAAGAACATGAATTTAAACTTTTCCCTACTTATGTTTTGGCTCCAGTTACCACCCCTTCTCCATGAGCATGGTTCTACTCTGGTTCTGGTCTGTTGGGTTCTGTGTGTCCTTCACTGTGTGTGTGTGATTATGGGCGGACCATACACAGCGCAGTTGTGTTTTAAAAAAAAAAGCAGTTGAGGTTTCACCTTTCAGTTTTTATTGTATTTATTGAATCACTTATTCATTCAACCCGTGTGTCAAATCAGGGAAACATCTAAAACCTGCAGGATTCAAGAGCTTCTCTGAGTTTGATGAATCATTTTCAAAATATAACATTGACTTGGTTTATGTTTCTTTTAGTTTTGCCTCTGGAAGCCATTGATTCTTTGCCATTTATTTGTAAATAATAAATCAGATAATGTGTTAAAGCAGTGATTCTCAACCCTAGTCCTCAAGGACTCCTGTGCTGCATGTTTAGATGTTTCCCTGATTTGACACACCTGGGTTGAATGAATGAGTGATTAACAATCAGCTGAAGAAACAAGCTAAAACACTTTTCATCATGCACGCATGTCAATGAAACAAGAATGAGGCTTCAGGCTTCAGTGCCACTATAAAGCAGTACAAAGGAGCTACATGTATGTTTTGTAACAACATGGTAACAATGTGACATTTCACACAGATATGTCACTTCTACATGTGACATTGAACCAAACAAAACATGGAGGAATTCATAGCTGGATTGTGTGTTGGGTCATTGTTAATGTAGGAATCTTACTACAACAGATGAGTCTACATTGTGTTGTACACATTCATACAGGAGCATGAAAACACAACAATGTGACAGTTAAGTAGCTTCTGCTCTAGCAGCATAATTGTCATTTTAATGATGCGAGTGCTAGAAGAGAACCGTGTTCATGTATCGACCAATCACATCCCCTCGCTAAAGTGTCTTTACTGAGCTGAACAAGATGTAATGAAATACTGCTTCTGTTCTCTATCATTTGCTTCATCAAACCTTTTAGCACTCAGCACTCACACTACATTATCACAGGAAGTTTGTTTTCCCTTTTCACTGGAAAAGGTAAAAAACATCAGTGTGGAAAATGATACACTTTTTATTTAACAAGTCAGAAACTCTTTACAAAGCTCAGTGAAGGTTGCCCACTAGTGGGTGCTGAAATCATGACAATCTTGTGTCTCATTCAGTAAACTGCATTTTGGAGTGTTATAAAACAATCACATGTCCCACAAAGCTGAAATTTTAAGGATATTTTCCTTGAATTAAACAAAATGTTTCATATATTGTAATTTATAGCATAGTCTTACTGTAACACTCTTTTTAAATACCACAAGTGTTTCATTCTCATTTAGATCAGCTGATCTGTTTGCAGACAATAATATTTAGATGTTACTACTATAGGTGGAATTTACCAAACATTTTTGTCTAAAAAAAAAAGAAAACTTCAAAAAGTATAAGCCTGTGTTACACTCATAAATTTGTTCTTTTATTACCCTTTTGATGCAAAACATCTATGTTTTATTTTGATATATTGTGACAGATATACAAGAAAACTGAACTTGTATCAGACAAACTCACAGTAATCTGATTTTTTTCAATAATTGATTGATTTTAAAAGCTCATACAAACAGTTCAGTTTTAATGAGGTCTCATGGTTTTCCCATGAAATTGTATGTCCTTTCCATATCATGTATTAGAAGAATATACCACATTCCCAACTCCTCTCATTGTTGGGAATTGAAGCCAGCAGGACCCAGTTTATGGACGTGGACATGGATTTTTGGAACCAGAATTTGTACACTGGGGGCATCAATTTCCCCACACTCATGATCAAGATTCCATCCCTGTTTGGTCTGTGTGTGTTTTTAGTGCACGGCATAAAACTCAGATTGTTAACATGCGATAAAATATCACTGTTAAGCATGGGCTGCATTAATGCAATTATAATGTGTCCACATGCCAGCACTGTGTGTAAATATACTGTATATAATGTGTGTTTGGACATACAGAACCAAAGTAAGAACTATGAGTCAACACCTTGAGAAATTTCTAGTGTCACAGCAGTGTCCCTCCCATCCATCCATCCATCCATCCATCCATCCATCCATCCATCCATCCATCTTTTCTATTTCTGGGTCACAGGAGAACTAATTATTATTCTTTATTTATTTGATTCCCCCTAATCACCCATGTTTGGATCATGTCTGGTTCCCCTCATATACCAACCACCTCTGAAAAATTCAGACCAACTTGCAGTGGTTCATGCTTCTCACAACACATGCTTTATATGTTCGATCCTTATGCAGGTCTGGCATCTAGCAGAAGTGTCAAAACAATAATAAACTGCTTAAAAATAGAGAAAGCATCCTAACCAATGTAGAGCAAAAATTATTTAGTTAAAAACAGCACATCACTTGGAAAACACTGTTCTGAAACAACTTGGTGTTTTACTATTAAGACCCAGTATAAAAATAATTAATAAAAAGATGGCATTATTTCTTCAAATTCACCTATTTTAACTAGACTTTGAAAAATCAAGATCAATGCTCCTCATTCAGGATTAGCCTATAGGGTCACTGCTCCAAGTCCAGCTTCAACTTCCAGGTTCCAGTAATTCTTAAAGTTGCCCGTTAGAGGGAGCTAAAAACTGCAGCAATCTTTAACTTTTACAGTGCAATAAATATCAGCAGGTCAAAAGTGTAGATATTCCTCCCTAAAAGTGTCTTCCAGGCTCTTAGCTGGTTTGCTGACCTGCAGGTCAGATTTATAGTATGTTGCAGTGGAGAACAACTTTACTGGTTATTTTGATCAGTGTGTAAAACATGTTATAGCTGTAATACTTATGGAAGCATCTAGGAACCAACATTATCTGACCCAAAAATCTAAGCTGCTACAGCGTGATGACACTGGTTTGGAAACTATGGATTAAGCACATTTTGTGTGAGCCCCACCAGCTACTGGTGGGTTGTACAACAAGTAGACCTCCAGTCTTTCCACATGAAACAAAGAGCATTCTACTGTAGGATGGACTGTGATAAGTCACCTCTGAGGCTGCTGATTGCTTTAGGTGTTCACAGCTGACCTCAGCCTGTCCAGGTCCTATCCACTTCTGCAGATTAGGTTTACTATGACCCGGGTTACATTTCCCAGATGCATTTGCTTTCTGGAGGCCTGATGACCCACAGATCAATACAGTTTATTTTGCCCTCTTGAAATTCCAAGAGGCAAATAAATCAGAGATTTCCTGGTCTCCACAGAGTTCATGACCACTGAAGTCACTCAATGTTCATTTATTAGCTTTTTTTATTCTTCAGACAGGAACAAGCTGCTAGCTGAGGTTGAAAATAGTTTTTATTTTATTTTGTCTGATTCTTTCTGCAGGAGTTGCCACTAACCCTAACCTAACCGAACTTCAGGAAAATGAGAACGCAGCACGGACCACCAGGCTAACATAACCCCCACTTTCTTGTTTTTAAACAATTCAGACAAATCAATTATTATTAATCCACACCTCATTTATTTTATTTTGCTTCAGAGGGGACAATTTCTAAAAACATATTTTACAGGAACCTTCATTAATAGTTATCCATGATTTCTAAAGATCTTTCAACATTTTTCTTTGAATGAGTTGTCTTCAAATTATGACAACTTTAAACAAAGAGCCAGTACAATCTGTGAGCACTCAGAATGTTTGCTGACCATCAGTCTTAGTTACTGTTTCTGTAAAGTCAACTGAATTATATCAATGTTTGTGTTTCAGCTGGATTAGCTGTGGTAGAACTGAGCTGACTCCAAATCTTAACCAGTTGTAGAACAATTAAGGTTTCTGCAAGTTTTTTTTTAATTCATCTAGTTTATCATGAAATATGTTGATCACACACACACATCTATGTCTCTCTATCCTTGTGGGGTCTTTCCATTGACTTTCATTCATTTGGAAATTTTATACCCCAACCTTGATCATTTACCCTAAAATTAACCTCACAGGACCTGACCCTAAAACTAACCTAAACTCAATTCACACCTTACTCTGTAGTAGAAACAAGCACACACACACACACACACACACACATACAAACACTCAACCATCTTTGGCAGCATGTGATAACACCTCACTGACAAATATCCTCGAACTCCAAAAAAGCTGAGAAAAAGCATTTTTTTTGTGAACAACAGCTAAAAGACAAGACAAGCAAAACAACAGTTAAAGAAAATTAAAATAGTAGCTAAAGGTTTAAATACAGTAACTGAAATCTAAAATAAGAAAAAAGCTAAAGCTAAAATCTAAGCGTAACAAAACAGTAGCTATAAACAAATAGCAAAACAATAGTTAACAACCAAAGCCAAAGTTTTTTATATTTTTTATTTTCTTACACAAAGCAGTTTATGAATAAATAAATAAAACAAATAATAATAAAAAAAACAGTAATTATATTTGGGACTGGTTTTAAGGCAGTGAGACCAGTGGGCAGGGTGTGTATTAGAGGAGGTCAAAGGTCAAACCCAAACTTTATCACAAGACTGAAGAGGAGGGACTTTATTGTCCCACTTTCCCCCAAACCTTCTATCATCATCAAACCGACCAACAGAGAGGCAACCCATACAGCAGACATTCAATACTGCAGCGAGTGTGGCTAGACTAAATCCATACCTCAATAAACAACACATGACTGTCGACTGGGACTTTACCAAAAGGCCTCTGAGCAGTTTTCAAACTACACAACACATCTAGTCTGATGAAAGAAAAACTGGATTTCTTTAGTACAAACCCAGTTGCACATATGGAGATACTGAGTGGCAGCAGCAGCATTATTCCATGTTCATCCTGAGAGAAAACAAAGACATATAAACACACAGCAAACACTGAACTAAACCAGTTCTGCATTTCAGCAGAACCCAGAACAGAAAAATACTGCATGTTAGCAAAGGGTTTCAGTTTTAAAAAGAAAACCTCTGTTGGACTGCAAAAACTAGGGTGTAGCTTTATAGGAAAAATGTGTGTTGTCCAAATAAACAGGAATCTGCTGGATTTCTTCTTTAAAACTTAATTTTCAATCTTCTGACTCCAATCAGGACCACAGTACAACACACAGGCCTCAGTGTAAGACCTTGGGCTGAACCAAAACAAAACCCAACGAGCCCTGCTCTAAAGCAGAGACTCTGCAACACACTGACAACTTCTTTTTATTAGAATAATGAATTGACATTATAATGTTCATCTCTTCCTGGTTCCACCTCTGGAGGTGTCAGATGTCAGAACATAACTCGTTTTTGTTTAGACTAAAGAAAGAACACACCAGCTCTTTGTTGTTTTATGTTTATAATTATAATGTTTGTGTATAACATACATGGTTAATTGGTAAAATAATATTAATAATTATTAAAATGACTGGTTGTTTTTCAGCACAGAGTATTCTAATTATTTTTCTAGTGAGAAAGTTGTTTGTTACGATGCAAGTTGAACGAGTCGGGCCAAAACAAACATACTCACTGCTGCGCTGACAAACATGAACATATACTATTGGTTCTGTTATGATATCGGCCCAATAAGTATGACGTCATACATTCCTGATATAACTATTGTGCACTCCTATATAAAATACAATACTGCATCTAATATTCAATTAAAGTTACAATATTTCCTTCAGCTTGACAAAAAAACGCTAAAGTTCCTACCTGATGGAATGAATATATCATCATCATCTGTTGTCCTTTATACCAGAGAATAAAATGTTAATGTTAAAGCTATATGGGGTAAAACTTATATATGAATAACATTAAATGCAATTTCATGCATGTGCATTGTGAACGATGCTCAGAATAAAGTAAAGACACTGCACTATATATATGCACAGCACTATATGCACCTTGTTTGGACGTGTACATGCTGTGCTAATGACCTGAATGAATATATGACCTGTGAGTAACTTGTACCTGACGTGTCTCTAAACATGGACTAAAACATCATGACCTTTTTACTTCAGAGGTGTTTCAGCCTAAAACTAACTCTCTTGTTGCAACATAACTAACATCCTTTATGTAAATCTTTAGTCTCTAATACTCTACACTGTTATTCTCAAACATTCTGGACAAAATCACTCATTGGAAATGATCTAAACTACACAAGTGCTTCAATATGTACATGATGCTAGTGTTTGAAGAAATAAAACAGAAAAGACGTGAGTTACCTCTAAGTCTAAAATCAAACCCATGACATCATGGGGGTGGGGGTGGGTGTAACAGCAGTGCCACACAGCAGCACCAGAGGGTGCTATCATACAAGTAAAGGAGCATCAGAAGTATTCCCTCAGAAGTCACGACTTCAGTTAGCAGATCCCAGCAGTGTGACCTGAGAGCAGCATCACAGACACTTTCTTCTGTAGCTGCAGGCCTGCAGCTTGAATGGCTAGGCTATTAGGGGTGGGGAGGGACGAGGAGGAGGTGTGGAGCTCTTATCGACAGTAGATGCTGAGGAAAACAATAGATCTGGATGAAGATCTCAAGAGTTTACTTTGAAAACAGAAACATTTACCTTCATCAAGCAAACATGCAAGTTAAAACATCTAAATTTAGTAATTTATGACAGAAAAAGTTACCCTGTGATAAATGCAGCTGTTAAGACAAGGGAAAATGACATAGAACTGCTTGATTATGTCAAACTCATTTTATTAAATCATGTCTTCTGAAAATGATCTCTGTTTTTGTTGTTTCTGACCCTGTCCTCATGAACATGTCACTACTGCACAAAAACAAAAAGAAAATGACTCAAAGCACTGCAGTAACAATGCCAGGCCTGTGTGTGGTGCTGTAATACTGCCACAAAAAGGAAAACAATGTGTGGTGCATGCATTCAAAACTGTAAACACAAGAAGAAAAAAATGACAAATTCAAAAATCAAATCCACATATTTCTTGTGGAACTACTTTCCTGAGTCACATGAAAGCTCAACAGACTGGAGTCATGCCAGTCCAAATCTGTGGACTTTCAGAACCAGTATCCTGGAGGAAGTTTTTTTTATAAAGTTCAAGCACAATCAGGGTAAACCAGATATATGCGGAACTTTTTGTTTTTAAAATATTGTCATTTTTCATGTTTTAAATGTGAACTTGATATACATCGTTCTTTTTCTGCAACATTTGTTTTAGTTTTGATGACAGATCATAAAAAAACTATCCTGGCATAAATAAATAAATAAATAAATGAATGAATAAATTAAAGTAAGAGAATTAGAGTTTTAACTCTATTTTATTCAAGGCAAAGTCTAAAGGCCTGTTGCTGATCTTTCAGGGCTCTGCACATTCCATCCAACACCTCAGAATTGTTTCTCACTAATATACTGACATACAAAGTGGGGACTGTCAGGGTGGGCCTCAGGTGGGCCTCAGAAAACTGCAGGAAGGATAAGACAAAAAAATACAAAGAAAAAAACTTTAAATCTAATAAATGCTTTCAATCATTAGCATAAAATCAAATCTGTTTTCCACTTGCCATTTTAAAATATAAGTTATATTAATATACTGCAATGTTGTTTTGTATCATTATTTTTGGTGTGCAAGGGGGGTCCCCTGCCAGAAGGGGGTGGGGGGGATGAAATGGGAAAGTTTGCTTTTTAACTGTCCACTTGAAAAACAAAGGGTGAAAGCTGTGAAAGAAAGAAAATGCCAGACAAACACAATATTAAATAATACTTTAATTTACAAAAGACAAAAGAACCTTGTATGGTCAAAAAGTGATTTTTCTACTTTTAATAATATGAACCAAGAATCAGATGTACAGTAAATCTCTCTCTCTCTTACACTGAGGTGCATTTTTAAAAAGGATGGGACAATAGGTAGAAGCAGTAGCGG
Source organism: Anablepsoides rubrolineatus (assembly GCA_031762495.1). Classification (NCBI taxonomy): domain Eukaryota; kingdom Metazoa; phylum Chordata; class Actinopteri; order Cyprinodontiformes; family Rivulidae; genus Anablepsoides; species Anablepsoides rubrolineatus. Next base: position 26,439,604 of record JARVGW010000750.1, read on the forward strand.
AACAAGTCAGAGGCGGGCCGGGGGCGGGGCAAATGACCGGGCCCTTTATACCAAATAATAAAACTCA
>JARVGW010000750.1:26441304-26454115 GCA_031762495.1 Anablepsoides rubrolineatus
ATGGCCAAGTCAGTCACCTGATCTCAACCCAATTGAGCAGCATTTCACTTGTTAAAGACTAAACTTCAGACAGAAAGACCCACAAACAAACAACACCTGAAAACCTCCACAGTGAAGTCCTGGCAGAGCATTAAAAAGGAGGAAACACAGAGTCTGGTGATGTTCATGAGTTCAACACTTCAGGCAGTCATTGTCAACAAAGGCTTTTCAACCAAGTACAAGAAATTAACATTTTATTTACATTTAATCTGTCCAATTACTTTTGAGCCTCTGAAATGAAGGGATTGTGTTTAAAATATGCTTTAGTTCCTCATATTTTTATACAATCATTTTGTTCAACCCACTGAATTAAAGCTTAAAGTCTGAACTTCAACTGCATCTGAATTGTTTTCTTTAAAATTCATTGTGGTAATGTCTAGAACCAAAATTAGAAAAATGTTGTCTCTGTCCAAATATATATAGACCTAAATGTAAGTATTCACACAAGTTAATGGCTGGTTGTGCCTTTCATCTTCGTTTCATGAAAGGAAAGGTGCTAAGTTCAAAGGTGACACATGACACACCCACCTATTTTCCACCTCCCAACCCACGTGCTTCTCTAGTTTTCTAGCTGTATCAACAAACAGTGAAAGTATGTCAACCAGTCCTGTGTCTGTTAGAATTCAGACAGGAATAATTCCATTTAATTTTCTTATTTGCATTATAATAAATGGCAAAAACTTGTATGGGTTTGCTGGGATGTGAAAAGTCCATCCGTGAGCAGATTTTGAAAATGTCATGTCAAACCATATTATCATTGATATTTTTAGATTAAACTCTGCACATCTACATCCTTGGACCTTTCCAATTACAAGGGCCTCTGTAAGTTTTACTCTTGATAGTGATAAACTCTAATTATGTTAATGTAAAGTGGGATACAGTAAGACTCTTATCTGACCAGCATGTTCTCACATTTCTACCATTCTGTCTGGCTTTACAGCTCCACTTGAACCCAGCAGCACTACTCAGTTTTCTGCTTGACTGTAAGCATTCACATGAACCATTTCTCTGTGTTGTTGTTCAATGTGAAAAGCTTCTTACGTGTTACTTAGTGTGGCCATGGTCATTAGCATTCACATAGGGGGTAGGGCCACTGGGGGAGTGTGTGTGGGTGAGTGAACAAGTGGTATTGAGTAGGGTGGAGCTATGGAGTGGGAGGACTTGAAAGCTGGTTGGGTGACCAGGACAGGCTTGTCCAGTGCAGTCTGAGGTTAGGGTTGAGTAAAGAGGAGGCTGCTGGCTGAGAAAAGAGTCATGTTGGGCTGATGGGTTTAAGGTGTGGCTCTGTGGTAAAACGCTGGATGTTTCTCACTATGACCCCCTAGCCAAAGCATTGGAGGGGATGAAGGAAGAGGACCCACTGGATGGTAAGATGTCTGCAACCCTTATAGAGTTTCACTTTAGGTAATATTAGGAATGTTACAAAAATTAACTTCCTAAATTTTATTAAAACTCATTTTATTGGATGCAGCTAAAATAGACAAAGAAAATAATACCAAGGTTGTTAAAATTGCTTGAGAAATAACGAAGTTATGTTAGTGCGTTAAATAAGACACAAATGTATCGTTTTGTTTTAAAGCTTTTCTAAAAATCTGTAATCAATCACTATACATAAATGCCAATAACTGCCTTATTTCCCCTGCCAGAAGAGATTTGTGTGGACATTTAAATCCATAATTTAAACCACAAATTGTATTATTGAATAGTTATTTATTTGGATACTGGAAATTAAGAATTTAAAAAATCAACATTTGATCAAAACTTTGCCATTTTAATGTGGTGCAAGTTCTAGAAATCGCTTTTAGGAATAAACAGACATTTCACATGCTGGGATAAATACAAATTAAAATAAATTGGTATTTATTTCATCAGTTAATTAATTAATTAATTAATCAGAGTTTTGCATTTAATTCAACATTTGTACAGACTTAAAAGAGCCAGAGAGGACATTTTGAGTGTTCTCTATAAATCATCTAGTCCAAATTTACTTTGAAAGTCAGATCATCTATCAAATATCCAGAATGAGGGTCATTTTTATTGATTAGTTTTGTCTGCCATGTTCAATGAGCAGATCATCCCAGTTCTGGAGGTTTGAATATCACTTGTCAGCTCTACAGATGAGCATGAAAGTTGCTCAGAATATAGAAAATAGGGTTTAAAAGTACCGTACTTAATTCTTTATGAACTCTATTAATCCATTGTTGAATGTTATAATCAGTGATATATTCAGCCGAAGTGTAAGCATAGAAATCCCAGAACAAACTAATAATTTGTGAGGGATTAGTGCTACATCATAACACAGCCCACATGTTGGGTGAACCTTCAAAGTGTTGTATATCTCTGAACAGGTTATGATGGACAGCTCACCTGCCAAATGAGCAGAGATTGTAACATACCTAGTAATATAGCACCAACAAAATGGCTAAATTATGATAAGTACAATTTTACTGCAAGATTAAACTTTATAAAAAGTTTCAATATCGTGATGCAAAGACTGTCTTTCTGTATTTTTTTCAAGACCAGTGGAAAATATTTCAACACTGTTTTTGTCACTTTATTCAAACAAAAAACCCATAAATTAAAGCAACAAAGTACCTAATCAAAGTCGTTCATATATGCACCAGTATATATATATAATATGTAAAATTTATAACCAAACCAAATGCAAACTAACAATTGTTCAAGTTTCCCATTCATGATTCTTTTTCCCATAATTATTCTCATACCTGAGGGTTTCTTTTTTTACTTATTTAATAATAATAATAATATAATAATAATAAATATATTTGTAATTTGTTAGTTTTCAGGATTTAATAGATTGTGGGGTTTAATGATGTTCTTAAGCTTGACTTGTTCATCTGTGTATAAAATGTATATAAAATTGATGCTTGTGTTACAGTGCATTGCATTCTGGGTAGCAGCAGAAGCCCTGGTTGCTACATCTTGGAGCTGCTGTCAGTAATCTAGATTTTGATGTTAAAATCAGGACATATATTAGAGACATGTAGAGAAAATATCAGAGGCACAGATAATTAGTGTGACAAGTTGAAAAAAAGCAGCTAAGAAAACAAATAGACAGATAACTAGCAGCTCAGATATAAGTTTCATAACAAACCAACTTGTAAACTCTAAAGACCTAACAGCAGAGCAAATGATCATGATAGATTTCTGAGCATTGCACAGTCTGATCTCTGGGTAAAATTACTGGAATGTATTAACTGCTATGATTGGCAGGTGATTGGCCTTGTATCCCCTGCCAGATTGATGGGAAGTAACAGTTTTTTTCCTGAGGATATAACTCTTTTCTACTTGGTGTTGTTCTAACACACAATGTTTCAGAGCAGCAAATTGACAAAACTCCTGATTTAGAGGTGGTCACACATTAGAGTTTACCTTTTAGTACACACATACACCTTTTGTGTTGCATCTGACTTTTAAAACACTTTACATACGTTACATTCAGCAAACACTCTCCATTACACCAAGATGGGTTATTCCTTGTGTAATAATAATAATAATAATTTAAATGATAGAACAAACAATCAGCAGCTAAAACCAAAACTGACCAGTTGTGGTCACCACTGACTGAGTAAAAGATATATTGATCATTGCACAGATTTTGTATTTTCATACCTGAACAAGCTTAGTCTAACTGTAAACTGCAGGATGTAATTGGATAATATGTTTCTTATTTGATTAAAGAAATAAGCAGGAAAAGGTATTAAATTCGGTTGTGGTTCTCCTTACTGTTCCTCGGCCTTTTTTTTTTTGTTGCATACTAAGTATTCAGTTTGTAAATAAGCAAGCAGTGAAACTTTAGCTTTAACCTTCGCCTGTTCAACTAAGTGCCTCAATTAGCTAATGTCTGTGTGTTTTGTCAGCTTGAACCTGTGTTTATGCTTGGGCACGCACTTTGGTCCTCCTCAGAAATGCCAAAAGCATGGTTGAAGGGAAGCTAATTTGAGTGAGGGGCTGGGAGGGAGTGGTGGGAGGGGGTATTGTTGGACGCAAGAGAAAATAGGACTATCAGTTCCACTCAGATAACCCTAGCTGTCATTGGACCTCGAGCCAAGTGGTGACCTCAGGGGCTTGAACTCTCTCGGTCATGTGACCGTGCAATAAAGTGACCAGTGGTGTTGCTGGGCTCCGACTGCGGCCAGAGAGAGACAGGCTGTCGTGGAAAAAGGTTGCTGGGAGTGAGAGCAGAGAAAGATTAAAAAAGGAGACTATGAGGAGACCAGGCCTGTTCTTCTTTAGCTGAGTCCATGCTTGAATGGGGTCCAGGTGTACTGGGAGAAGCATGAAATGGATACATGGGAAGGTAAGGCTGGATGGCTGAAAAGGCTGTTGCTTTCTTTTAAATGACCACACTGACCATAAATAGGTTTGAATGAGAGAGGGTGTGTGTGTGTGTGTGTGTGTGTGTGTGTGTGTGTGTGTGGAGTCAGTAATGACTAGCTGGCTTGCTGGGGTGGAAGTTTTTTTATTTCTGTCATTATCTACTGATGAGCTGAATTACTTTGTTGGCCTCATGTTGATTGTAGAGCCAGCTGTTTTTATTGTGGTGGGATTTTTGAGAAAACGTGTTCATATTATTAAAGTGTTTATTGAATCCAATATAATCCAAGCAGATGTTTGACTAAATGTGGTTTAACTGCTGCAGTCTTTAGATCTGTGCTTCAGATTATGCTGTAATAAAGTTTATTTTCAGATTATGCTAATGATAGGAAAACAATCCGTCCACATCAATACATGTGTACTATGACATGTTAGCACAGCTGTGGGTTTTACATGAATTAATCTTTGGTGTTTATCTCATTGGTCCAAAGTTGGTTGATCTAAACCCTGAACCCGTTGCTGCACACTTATATTTTATTATTTTGATCCTAAATGATTTTTGTTTACGTGTTGCTTTGTTAGCTCTTTACACAGCTGATTTTTATTACAAGAATATGCTAAGAAAGCATTAACCTTTTTTGGCAGTTTTCACATTACTGTCCCACCCACCAAACTGCCCCTCCCTCCCTCTTTCCCTTGTATTGCAGGAATTTGGAATGTGATCCCTCCTCACTCTTTAGATTTACCCCACATGGCAAAGGAAAGGGAATCAAGTTAGTATTCTGAACTTTTTGTAATGTTTTTTTTTTCTCCTCGTTAATTTTCTCCAACATTAGTTTTAGGAGTTTGAGAGTGAGCGCAGCTTCTTGTGGTGTGGTTTGTGGTTGATATTTGTCATTGGAAGAAGGTAAATGTGGAAGGAACCATTTTACTGTATTCATCCCCTCCCCCTCGTGTTAATCCCTCAGCCAGCAGCCTTGTTTGTTTGTGCACCAGATGAAGGAGTGTTAACTCCATACTATTACTGCTGCACCTCAACAGGAACACCTTCTAGTTTCAAAGGGCCTTCTGTCTGAGGGGGGAGTTAAGGCGAAATCTAGAATAAAAGAGTAAAAGAAGTACTGGTTGTTTATGTGGATCCAGATTGCGGGGGGAGGGGGTGCAGATCAATGTGTGAAGATCAATAGTAGCAGAAGAGGGAGATCAGGGACTTGTGTGACTGTATGACTTGCCTATAAATAGCCAATGACAGAAGTGTCTCATTCCTGCAGAACACTCTGCTTTTTCCCTCATTTGGCTGAAACGTATCCATCTCACCATCCCTGTGTCAAACCAAACCATCAGGTCCATCATGTTGCAGATCTTTGTCTTTCCAGGGTGTGTTGTTTCAACTGCACCCTTCCCCCCAGCACAAACAAGCACTCACAGAGCCACAGGATTCAACTATTTGATGCATTTTAAATGTAGTTTTTATCTACATGGTCGTTTTTGTTGACATAGTTTGTTTCAGTTTTTATTCCCGATCATATGTAGCTTACATATTTTATTCTCTAGTAAGTGTTCTTCTGAGGTTTTCTTTAAAAAGCCTCTGCTTTATTTCACTCAAAATTAATTAATTGTGTTTTTATTGGTGTTTGATTACATCAGAGCAAGTGGTGTAAAGCTTCATGTATGGTTTATTTCAGCAGCACAGGACAACATGTAGGACTAATCAGGGCCTACGCAGGCTTCAAAACAAAACAGATTTTATCTTAAGCAAAAGAAATCAAACTCAGAGCAAGTCTCAGGCTCAAAAAGCAAAGTTTAGTGTCACTTACTTCACCAGAGTTGGGGTAAATTTATGAGTCACAGGTTCTCAGGCACTAACCAGAAAAATTAGATTCATCTTTTTCAACACATATAACTCCGCCTTAATCTGTATTTTTTTTTTTATAAAGAAAAGACAATATTATGGACAATATGTTGGAATTTATGTACTATTTTGTCCATTCGGTTGTGATGTTTAAATGATAATTAGAATAAACATTTTCAGCAATCACAAAAAGCCAGAGAGGGAGCAAACTGCTCATTTCATCAGACTGTAGCAATTAGTTATTAGTGTTTTTGTGAAACATCAAAAAGATAAAGTTGTAAAGTTAATTTAGGTCAAATCTTTTGGTTGACTTGCTTCTGGGAACAGGATGTTGGACCTCAGCTGTGTTGTAACTTTAACCTGTTTCTCTGATGCAATTTTACAAAACAAACAACAAAAAAATGAAAAAGCCAGAAATACAAGTTTTTCAGTGTTTCAGTGTAGAAATATGTCAGTGTTTGCAAAAGAACTTACTGAGATTAACACAACTTTGTAGTGATCAAATCTGATGCAATGAGCTAAACAAGTCTTTTTCTAATTATGTTGCAACACGTGTGGCTCTTGTTAGCATAAGACTGCTGTCTGTCTTAGTTTGTGGTAGATTTGAATGATTCCAGCTTTAGGCCAGGTACATAATATAAAGACAGCGGAGTCAACAGGTCACCATTGTCTCGTGGAAGAGCCCAGCCTACAACTGCATGCACCAAACTTTGAAGATTAGCATCACAGTGTGGGCTGCCGGGAATCCCAGTCCCACGGGGTCCCTACATGCCTTTCACCTCTGTGAATGTGAATGCATTGTCGTGTACCTATCAGTCATTTAGTTCTGGGGGAGGTATGTGTGTGTTCGTCTTCTTCACCCCCACAAAAAAAGAGAGATAAGTTTTAGTGAAGAAGAGGAGATATGAAGAGGTCTGAAGGGAATCACAGAACCATGGGACAGGAGGAATTGTGTGTGTGTGTGTGTGTGTGTGTGTAGGGGGGTGACGGCAGCGGAAAAGTACAGCAGAATCCTACAACCCCCGCTCCTGTCTCAGCTGGGCATGATTGTGATGGAAAGCCTAAGACAAAACCTGGAGAGATAAAGCCCTTCAGTGGCAGGCCTTGCTCTGTCACTGCTCAAAAGGCTGCTTTATACATTGGCCTTTGTACACGCTTGCTGTGGACAATAGCAAGATTTGGCCACAACCCACTCAGCATGACACAACTGAGACGGTTAAGTAACCTGCCTGTCTTCCTGTGGGAAAGTGGAAAAAGTCACCTGTAGGTTTCTGATGTACATGTTATATTTCACTGTTAGAGATGAACCCCCACACTGTAAACATCATTTATAGGTTCATGTGACCAGTGAATGCATCATGTGATGCAGTAAAGATTTGCTAGAACTCTATGGAAGCTCAGAGGGAAACACTGTTTTTAGGCTGTTTTGCAAAAGAGGTTCTGTGGCTTCTTGGCCACAAAGACCAGTTCAACAATAACGCTGCCTCTGCATGGAGCTGACCAAGTGTTGCATAGATGTGAGCTTTCAGAAATAAAGCAATCAGGTAAGATTAAAAGAGGCCCAGAGCAGAATGCTGCTGTGTTGACATGAAGCTCAATTACAGACAACTCCCTGACATGTTAACTCAGTTCTGCTGTTCTCTTCATGGTTTACTGTTTTCTAAACTAAATACAAAGTTTCTGTGCGTTATCATCCATCAGCTAGAAGTCTATTTGTTGTTTAATCAGTGGGGCGGTCAAACGGACCATGTGTCATCACTTTATCACAGTATTAAATCACAAAGCTGGCTAAACGTTTTACACATTAGCTGGTTTTGCTGTTGCTACTTCTCTTTGGGTTAAAGGCACATCAGGGGTAGGTTGGCTTCGACCCCCCCAAATCACCTTGATCCATACAGGAATCCCACCGAGGCGGCCCACCTTACACCACACAGGTTATTAGTGGAAGTGTATTATTTCTGCTGTTGTTGGACCGTGTGTGCACATGATGACACAATTTGTCCTCAGAAACTGAAGCTAGTTGAATCCAGGTCTCAGGGCGGAGGTTTATGCAAACATGTTTTTTGTTTATTTGCTACAATCAACATAGAAAAACATTAAAGCTGTTTCACATTAAATCAGGGTGTTAGTCTCAGCTCAAAGTGTTTTGTAAAACAACCTTTTGTCGCTGCCTGGGTTGCCTGTTGGGTGACTCTCATGTCCTGGTTTGTGTTAAAGTTGGGAGTGGAACCCAGGCTGACCTTTTGGGAAACAATGCAGGCTTTAATGAGCCCTGAGGGGTGTGGGGTGACTTTGTGTGTGTATCACATAGTATCGGGGGTTCTTACACCCAGACAATAAGAGAAAAAAAAGAGGGTGGAGTTCAAGATGAAGCAGTGCCTTTACGACTGTTTATCATCTCCTCTGGGAGCTTTTTTATCACAGCTCCATCATGACCTTGTGACAAACTCAAACCCTAATTTTTAAAATTTTAAGAACAAGTGAAAAGTCTTCTTAAAATAACTAAATTTCAGAAAGAAAGAAAATCAGGTGGCCACATGTTTGTATATAGATTGTACTAAGTAGCTCAGGCCTGGAGATGAACACAACATGTAAAGCATTTCTTTAAATTCCTGCTGGTTTTGACAACAGTAGTGTCAAGTTTTAATTAGGGAGAATTATAATAATCATGATTCAAGATGTTTGTTTAAGTCTCAGATGTATTTTGAGGTCAACACTAAGTTTTTATGTTTGAGACTCTTCTGTAAGTTCTACTGCTGTAATTAGCCTTGTTTCCACCCAATTTTAATGCAAATTTTGAGCAAACTTTTAAAATGTTGCAAAAAGAAAAAAGCACATCAGACATGCTTCCATCAACTGACTTGGAGTGAATCAGACAGGCTACGCAAAGCTGTAGTAAACAGGAAGAAGAAATTGCAAACTTGCAATGACCACACATCTCAGGACAACAGAGAGAAGCAGAAACGTGTTGCTGCTATCAGGAAAGTTGTAATTATTCTGTCATATCAACTAGTTCTGGTGATGTTGCACTCTGACTGGAGACTTCACGTTACTGGAACATCTGGGAGCAGGGTCCAGCTGCAGCCGCTACAATTATTGTAAAGTGAAAATTAGTAAGTTAAAAATCAGTATGGTTTTAAAGTGAAAAATTCTACATCAATGGCTCTCATGGACTTGATTGAACAAATAACTGCGGTTGATCAAAAACTGTACTATGCTAGTGTTTATGTTGATTTAAAGAAAGCCTTTGACACTATTGACCACATTATTCTCCTTTAAAAGCTGAATAAATATGACATAAGAGGTCCAGCACTATGGATATCCAGTTATCTGAAAAACTGGAAAGAGTTTGTACAAATAAATGATGTAAAATCTGAACTCTGTAATATCAAATGTGGAGTTCCTCAGGGTTCTGTACTTGGGTTCTGTATTGGACCAAAGTTATTTATTTGATATGTGAATGATTTGGTAAATGTGTCAGGCTTTTTTAAGTGTTTGCAGATTATACCACATTTTGTTTGTTTGGGTAAAGATATAGAATGAATGCTGGAAATGATGCAAACAGAATTTGTAAAAATACAAACTTGGTTTAAACTTAATAAATTTGTGTTATATTTGGATAAAACTAATTACATGATATTCAGTAATGGCAGAAAACTTGATGTTCCTTTCAGAGTTTATGGTGTTGAGATCTGTAGAGTCAGGTAAAGTTTTTAGGTGTCATCGTTGATGAAAAGCTGACATGGAAACCTCAGAATAGCTAAATCTATTACATTATTGTACAAAGTAAAGGAGTTATTTAATAATAAAATACTGTTTATATTAAATAATGCAATAATTATTCCACACTTGATATACTGTATTGAAGTCTGGGGGAAAGCATGTAAAACAATTACAAATCAAATACATTATTTTATCAGCTGAAATTGTAAAAATTTTACCAGTTGGTTGATTATAATATTTTGCAGGTTATGGCTCCCAGAAATACATTACTTTTAAACATCCAATTAAATTTTGTTAAGAGGGAAAGTTATTATAATATTAAGGGTCTAAAGATGTTTGTAAAACCTACAATTCAAAACAAATTCAAAGGATCGATGAACTGCAGTCCAAGGAATAAGACTGTGGAATAATCTGGAAAGTAAATATATAAACACTGGTTTAATGTATTTGTTTAAGAGAATGATAAAAGTTAGTTTGTTAAAGAAATATCAAATTGTATAATGTGTTCATAGATATTCTAAGATTTTTTTCTTCTTTCTGTTGTCTTTTATTTTACTTGTGATTTTTATTTTATGTTGTTGTATATAGAGATTGTTGTTTTTAAATTAATTAAATAATAAAAATGATATATAAATAAATAAAGGGACAGTCGATCGAGGTAAATGTTCGCTACGTCAGAACTTATTTGACAAATGTCTTTCCATCTCCCCTTTAGCGCATTAACTCTTCAGAAAATCCAAAAATCACCATAGTGAGCATAAAAACCTTTTTGCGAAATTGAGGGAGTTTTTGTGAATGCAGTACTTTGAAATGCACATAAAACATTGATGGATATGGATATCTCATAGATGAAACACATGACACTTCTGCAGAAATAATAAAAGTCAAACTTCAGACTGGTTTTTCAGCAGTGTGATGTTTCTACAGTAATACAGAAAGATTCAATGAAAGCATGCATTTTCCCTGCTGCCTTTCATGCTGTCATTTTATAAGATTTACACTTTAAACCAACATTTAATGTTGAGGATTTAGTCATTATTAAAACATATTGTGTGACCTCACATGATCTGTTACCTGTTGGATTATGATGTGAATGCCCATTACCACACCAAATGTTAGCACAGTATCTGTAAAATTCATTGAGTTATAGAAATGTTGTATACACCTATAGATGGTGGCAGCCATCTTAAATTAGTTTGACTAGAAGTTATTCAGTTGTTCACCACATTTTGAAGTTAAGTAATAAGACAGGGTACATCTACACACAATGGGTTTACTGTAGATGATTACTTTCAGTAAGTAATCATTTGTTTACATTAACAACAAGTATAGATGTACACCCAATGACTAAAGCATCACAATGGATCAGTAGTTAGCATGAAACCTCCAGCAAGAAGGTCCTGGATTTGATCACTGGTCCAGACCTGGGGTCTTTCTGTGTGTAGTTTGCATGTTCTTCTTGTGCTTGCATGGGTTTTCTCCAGGTACTCTGGTTTCCCCCACCCCTAAAAACACGTACAGTAGGTTGCCTTCAGGCCCAGGCCTCCCTTGACAAAGAGATCTGTGATCTCAATGAGATTTGCCTGGATAAAAAACAGTAATAATGTAAACAGAAACATTTCCAGAATTATATTTATCCAACCGAAAACCCAGAAATTGACCCGAACACTGTAGCAACTAACGCAGGCCTTTAAGGGGCGCTGTAACACTGCCACAAGAAACTACAACAGAAACAGGACAAAGGGATTCTTCTGTAAACAGAAGAAAACCATGAGGATGGAAAATATAAGAGAAAATGAAAACAAACTGTAGCTTTGTGTCACAACAAACTCCAGGTGACTGAGAGTTGAGTCAAACAGAGTGTCCAACGAGAGATGAAGAAGAGTTTACCTCATAATCTTCAAGGGCTTCAGAAAAAATGAGTTATACACAAGTGTTGCTTTTAATGTTACATTTTTCTCATTTGCAACATTTTTTAATGTATCCTTGATGTATTGTTTTTTTCTCTCCAATGTTTGTATTTTTAACAGCTTATAAAAATGAACATTTTTAGGCCTTGATAATTGATGTTATAATTAGTTTTTTTGTTGCACGATTCAGGGTGATTTTTATTTTTCATCAGCTTTGTACGCTTATTGAAACAAAGGTTTAAACAACTAGTGTTTGCAACACCAACGCAAACATGTAATCTGTCAGTTTTTAGGTTGTTAATTTGGCAGAAGTTAAAACTAAAGCTCATTGTTTTCCAAAGGTTGTGTTTAGGCTGTTCAACTGTCCAATGCTACAGTATTGTTTAAGGATTTCCTCAATGTGGAACCAAATTTTGACAAATGCCATTTAGTAGCACTTAAATGCTGTTTCTGTGTGGAAGCAATGCTGGAATGCTATAAAACCTTTGGTACCCACAACTAACTGTTCCAGTGTAGACAGAGCCTTGATGCTGCAATACAACAAGGAATGAAATGATTACAGGTTACTGTGTGAGAAGAGTCATCTTCAACACTTTAAATGTAAATGTTACTTCATGAAATAGATGTAAATTCTGCCCACTACTGTTGACACAAACAAAATTGACTCATTAGGATTTTGTGTTCATACAGGTGTTTTGTTTACACAAGAATATGCCAATGTATGTGCACAAATCCTGCTGAGCCTTGGTATAATTCTGTATACTGTTTTTAATATTTCAGATAAGCTGTGATTTCTGTGAAAAAGCTGAAATACTTTGATGATTCGCTGGCTTGTAATGCTGAGTCTCTCTTGTAAATTCAAATCTGCTATATTCAGCCGTCATGGCTGACATTCTGTTTTTCAGTTTTCCAGTTCCGTACTATTATATACTGTGTGTGTGTATGTATG
>JARVGW010000750.1:26499232-26509555 GCA_031762495.1 Anablepsoides rubrolineatus
ATGAAAAAATTAAGAGACCACTTTAAAATGATCAGTTTCTATGATTTGACTCTTTGTTTGAGTAAAATGAGCATTGTTATTTTATTCCATGAACTTCTGACAATATGTCTCTAAAATTCCAAGCAAAAATGTCGTATTTATTTGCAGAAAATGAGAAATGGTCAAAATCATGACAAGACTTTCAGACTTCAAATATTGCACAGAAACAAGTTCATATTCATTTAAAAACAATAATATGTTTGAACTCAGAAAGAGTTCAGAAATCAAGATTTGGTGGAATGCTTTCAACCAAATACAGGAAAACTAATCATCATCATCATCGCTAAACAAACGCTTAAAATCTTTACAATCTTAGAAGATACTTTACATAAATCATGTTTAATATAGACAGTTTGTTGCTGAACTTGCTGGTTGAGAAATGACGTCTGCAGTCCTGTGAATGTGTTTTTTTATGGGGAGTGTTGTGAGAACATGTACAGTAAGAAAAATGCATTTGCTTAATTTCTCCTGTTATAAATCGAAGTTGTCATCATAATAATAGAACTGGGTTATAAACTAACATAACACTATATTTTTTACACGTTCTTTGTCATCTACAAGAACAGAGTTAAAATTTGAAACCAGCCGACAGAAAAACTCTGTTCTGGCTTCAACTTCCAGGTTTTAACCAGAGATCTACTTTTTATTTACAGTCCAACCTCCCCGCTCTCCCCATCATCATCATCATCATCATCATCATCATCATTATTATTATTATTATTATTATTATTATTATTATTATTATTATTATTATTATTTAATAATATTATTAAATAATAATAATAATAAAACTGAATACTGATAATGTTCTCTGTACATAGATAGAAAATGTTAAAGCCTTCTTATGTTTCAAAGTTTGTTTATTTATTTGCCTGTCTGTCTTCATTTAAATACAAGTCTTTTTCTTGTTTATTTTATTTTATTTTATTTTATTTTATTTTATTTTATTTTATTTTATTTTATTTTATTTTATTTTATTTTACTTTATTCCACAAGTCTCTGCCTTGTGTGTGCATCCCCCCCACCACCACCACACACCCACACACGCACTCCTGTCCAGGCATTTCTTACGGAGGAGGCAGGGAGAGTCCGTCACGTGACCCTGGCTCCACCAATCGCAGCGCATCAGCAGAACTTTGGCGATAAGGGAAGGACGGTAAAGAGCGACCGAACCGGAGGCGTTCCAATCCGCGTGTTGGTCAGTGATCGGTGCCGCTAACACAGGTTCCAGCTCTGAGTCCATCAGGAGTTCTTACTGGTTCTGCTGGTCTGGTGCTGTGCTCAGCAGCCCGTGCACGCGGCTGCATCACACACACACACGCGCGCGCGCACACACACACACTCAGGGGCTGCTCATAAGACAATCATCAGTGACTGGCTGCTCAGATGTTGGGAGACAAGGCTCACGGTAAGTCCGACCACTTTAACATTCAGCTTTAAAGACATTCATGACTTTAAAGCTTTTTTTTTTTTTTTAGAAAAAACTCACGAGGCTTTAGAGCAGATAACCTGGAGACATCCACCTGTTTACCACCAAATCCAATCTTTCATAATAAAAAACGCAACAGTTTTAGGAATTGAAAAATGGAACTGTAATAATAATATATAATAATAACAATGTATAATAATAATAATAATAATAATAGTATTTTCGAAGGAAGTTTTAAAGAGAGACCAAAGAAACAAAAAAATAAAATAAATAAAAAGCTGCAAGCTTAGTATCTTCAATACTGAAATATAAAAATAAAACTCGTTTGGTATAATTCTATATTCACATCGATATGTAGATATAAATATAGATATAATGTGCATGCTGCAGCTCAGTTTGACTCTGCTCTTTATATTTATACTTCTTTTTCTCTCATCTCACAGGATTCTTTTGGCTCATTTGACAGCGGCCTTTAACCCGCGCGCACTGCCAGCTTTAGACTTTCACACAGTCTGAGCTCTGTCGCGCCTCAGAGCCGAGCTGAAGGGAGCTACAGAAAAGAAACTATTTAAATTAAAGACAAAACAGCTTTACTTTCCTACAATTTGAATTAGCTGCTTTCTGGTTTTGCAGAAACAAATCGAAAGTCGCGTCAGTCAGTCTGGAACAAACATGAAACACGGTCTAAATATTAATTATAGCAAATGTATTCAGTTCCCATTTTAAAGAAATAAAATACAGATCTATCAAAATGAATTAAGAATTTATTTAAAAATATTTCGTTCAGTTTGAAATATAAAAAATCATTGTACAAAAAATAATATATTATTTTCAAATTGTTTTATTTTATTTTTATGAAATGGACTATAATAAAAAAAATCTCATCAGAATAGTATTAAATAAAAAAAGTCTTGTGTATTTTCACTCTGCAGAAAACGTTTTTAAATCGGTTTATAAAATATAAGTGTGTGTGCGTGTGTGTGTGTGTGTGTGTGTGTGTGTGTGTGTGTGGCCCAGGTGTGACTCTGAAGGTGATGGAGTACACATATGATGATGACCTGGAGGAGTTGTGTCCTGTGTGTGGAGACAAAGTGTCCGGATATCACTACGGGCTGCTCACGTGTGAGAGCTGCAAGGTAACCCTCCTGCTTCTGGTTCTGTTCTCCACAAACACCAGTCCGACTCTGAAGTCCAGTGTTGCCTGAATTTTACACTCCTTTCTTTTTGATGCATTTTCCTATATTGGAGATAATAAATACTTCTGGTCTTTGCTTCAAATGTCCTAATTATTGAAACTCGCCCACATGGTTTCCTCTCCTCTGGTCTAAGGCCGCTTCTGTTGATGGACCTACAGCTTTTTCTGCTCCGTGACTTTTAGCCGTTTTTCTGTTTTCTCAGATGAGCAGGCTGTGGCGGCCTTTTAAGGTCGGGTTAGCTCCACAACTGAATCAGCTGCAGCCGATGATTGTTTCCTGAAAGTCTCATTAAAAATCAGTCCAGTAATGCGTGAGATATTTTGCTAACAGACTGCGTGGACTTTAAATAGTGACTGGCATTTTTTTTAAACAAAGGTTTAATCTGTCAGCGCTCAGAATATGTGATGGAGATCAGTGTCAGCCACACCGAGGCTCAGCTCTTTATCTTCAGAAATTAATTAATTAATTATTATTATTATTATTATTATTATTATTATTATTATTACCTGTAAGTTCTATTCAGACTCCATCAGTGATGTTTAAGATATTCATTTAACACACACACACGCACGCACGCACACACGCACGCATGGACGCACGCACGCACGCACTTATATTTTATAAACCCCTCCTGCGCTCTCTGCAGCGGCTGATATTTACCTTTTATTTCAGAGTCTGACTGATGATTTATTTTCATACTCCTTGCTGATTAAAGTAAAAAAAAATTCAGTTTATTTCATCTCCTTTTCATTTAAATATTTTATATAAGCTATTAAATAAATAAATAAATAAATAAATAAATAAATAAATAAATAAATAACTTGGCCGTTGGCCCTCCTCCGTCATGTTTGCGCGGTGCTTGTTGTGCGGGGGCGGGTGTTTGTGTCTGCCTGCTGTGTTGTGAGTGCTGTGCTCCGGCTGTGCGCAGGGCTTCTTCAAGCGGACGGTCCAGAACAACAAGCGGTACACGTGCGCCGAGAACCAGGAGTGCAAGATCGACAAGACCCAGAGGAAGAGGTGTCCTTTCTGCCGCTTCCAGAAGTGTCTCAACGTCGGCATGCGCCTCGAAGGTACATCTTCTTATAATAATAATAATAATAATAATAATAATAATAATATAAAGTTATTCTCAGTCATTTATGACTTAAACAAAAACGTGTAAAATGCTCAGTAAAATGTTCTTCGTGCTGCTATAATCCACTGCTGAATAGCAAAAGGAGCAGGAATATATTTTGCTCATTTGTGACTAAAATAAAAAGTAAAATATTTCCTGAACGAATTCTAATCAGACGTGCAGAAAATAATCCTTCAATAAGTATTATAGGATTCAGTTCAAGATGGCTGACATCCAAATGACTTTAAAACAACAGAAACAAAATTTTAATTAATTTAGATTTTGAAAAGCCCTGTCACATAATGCTTTAGATATGCTAACTTATAAATATTTTAAATATATCCATTAAAGATGGAATTAAAAAAAATCAACTGGAAGCCTCTTTTAGCCATGTTGTAATGCTAACAAACTGATCAAACATATAACTTTTATTAGTAATTTAAACATAAAAAATTCACAA
The DNA here is from genome assembly GCA_031762495.1 of Anablepsoides rubrolineatus. Classification (NCBI taxonomy): domain Eukaryota; kingdom Metazoa; phylum Chordata; class Actinopteri; order Cyprinodontiformes; family Rivulidae; genus Anablepsoides; species Anablepsoides rubrolineatus. The sequence continues at coordinate 26,503,471 of JARVGW010000750.1, forward strand.
GTTGTCTAAAACATTACAGTGTGACGGCCTTATAATAATAACATGCTGAGCAGTAGTGGTCATTGTGCAGGGTCAACTCTGTTGGTCTGTTAGCAAAATATCTCATGAACTACAGCACAAATTTTAATAAAATATTCAAGAAATAATTATTGGATGCACCTCTACAAGTGATTCACATCTGAAGTAAATCAAATTGAAAATGAAGTGAAACCACTGCTGATCAATCTAAACACACAATCGGCTGTCATTCAGTAAGTTTTGCATAAATTAAGCTAAAACTCTAAGTGGTTTTAGCTGAGAATTATCCACAACACACATTCAGATACACAGAGTGTATTGTATTTTAGTTTAATAGTTTCATGTTAATTATTGGAGTTGATCCTGGATATCTGTTCACAAACAAATCTCACAAATCAAAATTTACTGAAACTGTCCAAAAGTTCTGCTGTACGTCTGCAACTCCTTAACTTCTGGAGTCACTCCAAAAGAAGCTGCCACTACAGATAACTGCATTAGCCGACACATTAATTGCTGTAACTTTGTTGAAGATAACACAACTCTGAGTCTGACTTCTCATGTTAGAGCATGGTGGGGTTTTCTGGGTTTGGCCAAATGTGTAGAACTTCATGATTGTAGACTGAAGCTCTGGCGGGTGACATCTTTGCTTTATTTGTTTTTACATTTCTAATGATGTCATCATTTGTCAATAATAAATGAGATTGGTTAAACTAGTTGATTTTCTTTTTAAACCCCTGACTCAAAGTTGATTAGATCCAGAGTGTTTCTGTGGTTCTAGCTGGTGGCTTCAGATGCACATGGGATGGGACTAATTCCCAGACAGCAATCCAAAGGAAAGCACCTGCTTCCGTTGCAGAAAAAAGAAAAAGAAAAAAAAAAGCACACATTCTTGACTTGCTGATAAAACCCTGGAGACTCCCCAGGGAAGAAGGAGTAGAGCTGCACACAAGACTCTGGGGGGCGGCGAGGAGAGGGGAGGGGGAGTTAGATTCTTCTCGGGCCTAAAAAGGGAAGCAGGAAGAAAAGCAGAAATCAGAGTTTGCATGAAGTGTTGGAGTTTCACAGGCAAAGTAAAAAGCTGCTGTTTCATCTGTGTTCTGCCTCTTCTTGTCTCCTGTGTGATAGCGGTCCGGGCAGATCGCATGCGTGGGGGGAGGAATAAATTTGGCCCCATGTACAAGAGAGACAGGGCCTTGAAGCAGCAGAAAAAGGCTTTGATTCGATCCAATGGGTTCAAGCTGGAGACCACGGCCCCCCCGCCGGCCTCCCCTCTACAGACTGACTACAGCTTCACTGGCACCCTACACGCACTGCCCACTATCTCCAAAAGCCTGCTCCCCTCCACCCCCAGCTCCCTCCCCCCCACGGACTACGAGGCCAGCCTGTATGGACCTGCGTCCCTGGGCATGGCCATGCAGTCCCACATGCCCCTCACCCCACAGTACCAGTATACAGCCTTCCCCAGCAGGGCCATCAAAGCCGAGTGTCCAGACTACACCAGCTCCCCCGAGTCCCTGACAGCATACCCCTATCCAGACGTGTACCCCTCGGCCTCGCCGCAGCCCCCCAGCCTGCCACCGCTGGTGCTGGAGTTGCTGCGCTGCGACCCGGACGAGCTGGTGGTGCAAAACAAGATCGTGGCCCACCTGCAGCAGGAGCAAAGCAGTCGGGGCCGACTGGAGAAGCCCAGCACCTTCAGCCTCATGTGCCGCATGGCAGACCAGACCCTGTTCTCTATCGTGGAGTGGGCCCGGAGCTGCATTTTCTTCAAAGAGCTGAGGGTGAGTCCCAGGTTCACACTTCCATGTGGACCAGAAACGCTTTTACACTTCACAAGTTAAAAAAACAAACTGAAGAAATCCACAAGTCTGATCTAATTTAATTAGATATAAATCTGCCAATTATTTATTATTATCACAGTGTGTGTGTGTGTGTGTGTGTGTGTGTGTGTGTGTGTGTGTTCTTGTATTACTGTCCTGGTGGGGTTCATTAGCTGACATGTAGCCTGTGTGGGGACAAATCTGGGTCCTCACAGGCACCATCATTGGAATGAATGAAATGGGTGGAGGGGCTTTGGTTCAGTGGGTGGGCTGCTGATCAGGGACCAGAAATTTGCAGAATTCAATGACCTGCTGTGGATATATTGTTGTGGTGTCCTTGAGCAAGACACAACTGCTCCCAGGTGTGCAGCTCTGCTCCACTTGGATGTGTTTCATGTGTGATGGGTTAAATGCACAAGACAATTTTTGTCATTGTTTGGGACAAGAACGATGACAATACACAAATCACATCATATTAGAAAGCAGAAAAATATATTTATCAGGATGTTTTTCATAGGAAGACATTATATATATATTCGTCATTGGATTTTCCTTTTAGAAACAGGTATTAAAAACAAGAAACAAGTGGTTATTTAAATATTTTTTTAAATACAGAAATTAAAATTTAAATAAAAAAAGGTTCTCATTCTTAGTGTCAAAAACAGACGAGCAAAATTTTTTAAATTTGTGATTTTCTGTTTAGGATAACAAAAAAGAAAATAACTTTAAAATGGAAACAAAACAAAAGAAGGCTTGTTTGTTCATATTCCATGACAGGCCATGCCTTTTATCTCCAAAATAATCTGTTCCTTTGAATGTGTGTGCATGAGAGCGTGTGTGTGTGTGTGTGGGGGGGGGGGGGATTTTTTTCAGGTGGCTTGATATATTCTGTGACCCTAGCTAAGTCCGTTCAGGAAAGGAAGATTCACTTCCAACCTGCAGGTGTTAGGAGGCACAGACCTGTTTATTTGAAGCCTTTCTGTTATGAGATGTTAACAGGTTTCATGTCTCTGCCATCATATAAAATCAGGATTGAGAAATAAACTTGTTCTGAAATAAATAATCTTCATAAGAAACTAATATGTGTGAAAAATGGTCACTTAATACTGTATTATAATATATTTTAAATCATTTATGTGTAGAAAGCAATATTTTATTAGTTTTATATTTTTAGACATTGTTTTTAATGCTGTTGTTAGTTAATAACACCCCCACCACCACTACCCCCCCAAAAAACAAATATTTTTTCTGTTTCTCATCGTATTTGACTAATTAAAGGTAATACCAGAGTTATTCAATGAACATGCCATTACAAATATAAAGCATCAATGTATCGACTTCAGTATGGAGCATATGTTTTACTTTGTATCAGATCGATATCAAAGCCCTAGTAGTACTGCCCCCCCCCCCCCCTAACTGAGAGGAACAGGCCGAGGACAGATTCAGTCAAAATGCAGAAGGGAAAAAATAAAATAAAAATCTTTTCTGCTCACAGAACAACAACCGTACAACACTCTCAAATTTGTCTTATTTTGGTGTTTATTTAGAGTAATGGAGGCAACAGCCTACATGTATTTAATTAAAAAGGTTTATTTGGCCATAAGTCACATGAAGTATCTGCAAAGCATTTGATCAGAGCGACTGTCATTTATGGACATACATGTCTGTGTTTCAGCCTTTTATTTACAGAAATGAAGGTTTTGTTTTGCAGAGCTGCAGCTAAGCGCCTCTTCTGGTGGGAGAACAGATTATTGTAGTTTTACAGTCATTTGACACGGCCTGTCGTAGAGAAGGAACAAACAAGACTTTTTTTTCCTTTTCTGTTTTCCCAAACAGAAAATGAAACACAAATCATTTAAAAGTTTGCTGTTTCTGACACTAGGAACGAGAAACACTTTGCATTTTCAATTTATTTCTGTATTTTAAAACAAAAATCAAATAGTCACTCGTTTCTAGTTTTTTAATACCTGTTTCTAAAAGGAAAATCTAATGATGAAAACATTTTCAGACTTTATTCCCTAGTTTAATTGTATGAACAAATTAAATTTTTTGAAGAAGCAAGAGAGAAATAATTTTTTTTATTATTGATAAGTATATATTTGGACACAGTGGAACATCTGAAGTCTTATGTTACTGTTGCCCGTCACAAATCACAAAACAATTCAGCTGCTGTTTTCTAGTTTACTCTGATTTACAAAATAAACCTTAAAAAAGATTGAAATCTTGTGAATAAGAACATAAATACATTAAAAAACAGGCAGTATATATTCCCCTGTCGACAGTCTGTGCTGTCCATTTAAAGGCACAAACATTGATTAAATAAACTCTGAACAGTTAACACAAGTTGTTATTTGACATTGTAGAAGTTAAAAACAATACTTTTCACAAGGGCAGTTTTCCACAGTTTAATTTCACTAAAAACAGTAAGAACATGACAGTAACATAAGATTAACTTTGCTGAAAAGGAAGGATAATTCAGATAACGCTCTGTATGGAAGCAGTTTACAGAAGAGTTGAACTCAGCTGTTTGTTAAAAACATCAGGATCTATTTTGTATTAGTGTATTTGTGTTAGATGTGTTATAATGATCGGACATTTTATTAAAGGATTTCATTCTGTTTATTTATGTTGAGTCACAATGAAGGAAAAAAAACTCCATACATTTCTGAGTTTTGCTTCTGTTCATTTTAAAAAGACTAAAGCTAGATTGTAATTTTTTATTTGCTGCCTTCATTGTGTTATTATCTGCAGTTAAAAGGCAAAGGCAGACAGACAATGTTTTTGCAAGTGTGTGTGTTAAAAATATCTCATGTTGCAAATGATACATTTTATTGAAAATTTAAATCACATGTTGTAGACCAACTATTGAATAACTATTGGTGTCAATCCACCACAACCCACTGGCCTTTAATTATTGGCTTTTTTAAAAAAACTTATTTATTAATCGTAAAAAGAAACATGGTGAATGATATTAAAAAAAGATTACATTTCAATATCAAAGTAAAAAAAATGCAAACTCAAAACAAGACAAAAAGCAAACAGATCAAATTAGCAGTGTAGCATTCCTTAAAGGCCTGTCACACATCACCTTTTAATCTTGGACTTTTACACTGAAATAAAGATGAAGAAGCTCTAACTGCTTTGATCAAAGCATGATAATAATGTCTGATCTCATACAGTTCAGAGTATCACTCTCAGCTACTACCACATCAGGTTTATCTATAAAACTGACAAAGGTATTTCTGGTGGCTGTATTTAATTGGACCGACATCAAAAGTCAATCAGTTGTAATGATTACTTTATTAAATGTTTTATTAAAATCCATCTAGTAGGGCTGGGTAATATGGCCCAAAACATAAATCCCAAATAGGATTTTTGATTTGAATTGATTTTGTTTCTTGTACTTAACAGAGTGCCTCTGTTTCACATGTTGAAACAAATTTGTTGTATTTCTGCTTTTGTAACAAGAGCCTGAAACAGATTTTGCAGTGAGGTGTTTGTTACTCCCAGTTTGAGGTTGTGAAATCTAACCAGTTCCAGAAAACTGAAGAAACAGCCTTTTTTAGGCAGTAGATCCTCTTTGCTAGCTGCCATATTGTCATGTCATGTACCAAGCATCTTAAGGGACAGGTGGGGTGATGTCTGAACTACAGAAGCCCCAAAGAGTGCACTGGTGGGAAAAAAAATCTTGATTTTCCCAAAATTAAATCTTCATAAATGGCAAGTTTGAATTAATGGATTAAGTCGATTTAACGCCCAACCCTACCATCTAGTCGTTCAAAAATATTTTGCTAACAGACAAAGAGGATTGACTAAAACAGTAATTACTAAAGCGGTTGTGAGTGAACAAGCACATCTGCACAGTTTCTCCACAACAATCTGACTTATTGACACTGTTGTATTTGGTCAAATGTATGAGCTGTGGTGGTCATCTTCAGTTCAGAAACATGTAGCTGTAGATGTACCTTCAAAGGATTCTTTTCAGTAAGATATATTACATTCCTTCAGGCAGTTCAGGAGATAATAGGTAATAGATGGAGTTGACCTCAGACAGTTACTGACAACCTTTAAACAAAGACCTTGTGTAATGTGGTGAAGCTCAGAGCAGGTGTTGGGGAGCAGTCTTATCTACAACCACAGAAAATTCTCTGTCAGATTGTTTTATAACCAGCAGTGTTGTATAAAGTACCTCAAAGTGATACTTGAGTAAAAGTACAAGTATTTTACCATAAATTTACTTTGGTAAA
>JARVGW010000750.1:26515678-26528311 GCA_031762495.1 Anablepsoides rubrolineatus
TCATCTATGGAGACTAATCAGTGCCAATCACATTCATACACTGATGGGACACACATCAGAGGCATTAGGGGTGAACATTATTAGAACAGTAATGTTCTGGTTATATACTGTTTATATAATGTTCTGTTTATATATGATTAAAATCATTTTAAGATCATATACGTAATATGATTTTGCCAACAGTTTGATTTCTTTATTGTGGAGAGACAGAAGCATTTAGAATATGTGGTGACCAGAATGAAGCTGCTCTCTGTTTCCAGTTTGTTTGAAGGGTTTTTCCGAAGCCTTCTTTTTTTTTAGCTGCTGATTTCAGCTCCTCTTAAAGAGGAAGCACAGGAGGTCACAGAGACCTCTTGCTTCCTTAACCTCTTCCTTTATTACTGTACACACAGACCCCCACCACTGCAGCGATCTGGATGAGTCCGACAAACCAGATTGGACCTTTTCCACCACCACTGATTGATTCAGATGAACAGTAATTCTGTCAGCTCGTGTCAGATGAATGTGTGTTTGGGTCCGTTAGGAGCAGCAGCCACAGAATTACTTGTAAAACATGTCCTTCACTTTACTGTCAATACTGCAGTGGGGTGGGGTCAGGGGTGAGGGGGCTCAATCTGTGAACACACACACAGAACACAGCAGATGTGACTGCAGCTAAAAGATGGGGATGTTGATGTCAGCAGGTTGAAGAGGTGAAAGATGGGGCTCGCAAATACACAACCTGGACCAGCATGTATGTGAAGACAAACACACAACTCACACACTGGGTTTCATTTCTGTCTTTATTTTGATAAATGTTCGACAGTTTTTGCCACACATTAAGTAATTTCTACAGTTAAATTGAAATAATTTTACAGAAGATTCAGACTTTTTGCAGGTTAAGTTTAAGGCTTAGGTCTACCCTTGAAGAAATTGCCAGAGTGAGATCATATTATATTGAGAAACAACTGAGAAACTTTGGAGCCGTTCAGTTGGTGTTATGTGGGATTTTCCATGATCATTTCTAATTCAGAGTATGCACTGTGAATGACTCTCAGCTACTACCACAGCAAATGAAAAGTAGGTGAGTTTTGACAGTTAATGTCAGCTGACTGTAGCCATCTTGATTTGAGTCCAAAATGAAACTGTTGTAGACTTCCAACCAGGATTTACTCTCTGCAAGCTTCACTAAAAACAGTCCAGTGGTTCATGAGATATGTTGCTAACAGACTGACACACAAAGCCTGACATGGGCAGAAACAGTAAGATCTGCCTTGACTTTGTGGTAGTGGGATATTATAAATGATCTTTAAATAGAGAACTTCAGACTGTGTTTATCTTTATACTTTCTATTGTGTGTGTTTCCTGAAGGTGGGAGATCAAATGAAGCTGCTTCACAACTGTTGGTCCGAACTTCTGGTCTTGGATCACATTTTCAGACAAGTGCAACACGGAAAGGAAGACAGTATTCTGCTGGTGACCGGCCAAGAGGTAACAACTCCCTCGTACAACTTCCCATCAGCCCAGCACACTCTGCTTCACTCACTCTTTGTTTAACAGCTTCAACCCAGAATGGATTTTAAACTGGATTCTTTCCAGATCTCAGAGCTGCAGTTTCAGTGTAAGAACACACGTGTTGAATTAATCTATCAAAATAAAGCAACTAAAACTAAATCTAGCTAAATTATTGACTTGGCTGTAACTCAGTGGCTTTTATTCTCCAACAAAAGAATCGAAGGTTTAATTCCTGGCTGTATGCAGCTGAATTGTCCTTGAACAAGACACTGAACTGATTATTGCCTCCATTTATTCAATCTGATTACTGTTTATTTATTTATTTTAAGCTTAGCGTTTTACTTCATTTGACAGTCACTGTACATACTTAGTAAATGTGTAGGAAATATAAAAAATAGAATGAAATATAAGGCAAGGTTATTTGTTTTTATGCCAGATAATTAGACTAAAATCCATTTAGGTTAAAGGATGACAGAGTGCTGTGATTCAGCCAAACCTTGACACTAGTGTTATGTGCAAATTCATGCATAATCTTAAAATGTTAATAATTCCCGGAGTTATACCCGTTCCTGTCTTTGATAAAGTCACTTGACTGTGGCAGCCATTTTGATTTGGGTTGTTTCCAAGAGGCAATGATTCCAATGAGTTGTACAAAATAACAACAACTGGACCTCTTTTCTGTAGCTGAAGATGTCTTGCTTCTCATGTAGGGAGATTATCTCATGCAAAACTAGAGTGTGGATTTTTAGTCTTTAAAGAGAACATGATCATGCTAGTTCAACTTTTTAAAGCTGTGAAATACATTTAGTTGTATATTGTCTAGGAGGTAGAAAAGTTGAATTTAGTTTCTGCACATACAGTTATCTTTATATTCTGTTTGGGTCAGATTCTTCAGCCTGTTCTGTTTTCTCTTTTTTCTATGACGTTTTTGGAATTATTATGTCAAATAACTCGCAATGGGAGTTTTAATTAAGGTCTGGACTTTCCAACTTGGTGGTCTTCATTCTCCTCTGGCTCTGGGTCAGAGTCTGGGTCCAACATGTAAGACTGGTTGGACCAGTCGTCCTTTTTTCACATCTTTTAATTTGTAAATAAAAGGTTTTTGTGCAGCTATATAGTCGTAAACCCCTCTATCAAACTAGAATGAACATGTCTGGAACCTGAAGGGGAGGCGAGGTGTGAAGCGCCTCATTTGGGGTCAAAGAGACAACCTCAAAATGAGTTGATCTGAGACCCTATCCTTCAGTGCAGAGCTGAGTCTTGTCTTGAAGAGCTGCTCTCCAGTATTGAGCCGTAGTTCAGTAAAAAGGTTTAGTTTTTCTAGTCTGAACATTCCTGACTGCACTGCAGACACACTGCTCAGCTTTAGTTTGGTGCTTCTGTCCTTAGGTTGGACCAGCCTTGGTCCGAGGGTCCTGTTAGGTTTGAAATGCACCACGGTGTGTTTGTTTTTCCCTGTTCTGCTCTGAGCCATGTTTTATTAGAATTCTTTACTGTCTTGACAAAAGCACAGTTAGGATAGCCACATGTATGGAGAGCTCTTTTATGTGTTTCTGTTCCTTTTTCTTTCCTTCTGTCCTCACGGGACGTGTTTGTCCTGCTTGATGACAAAAAGTTTGTTTTCCAGTGAGACTCAGACTGAAGGATCTGATCTGTGTGAGTTGGATTCCTCACACAGCGGTCCAAAAAAGGCAGCTTGTTGTTGTTAGCACAGCTGGTGTGTCAGCTTTATGCTTTTACTTTCTTAGCTTCCTTAGTCTGAATTGTAAATTGGTTCATGAGATATTTTGCTAACAGACAGGGTTGATTTCAACAGTTATTGCTAAAATTTGAAGCAACAAGCTCACAATGTTTAGCACTTGGAGTATGTAATGTGAATGACTGAGCTACAACCGCACCAAAAATCAATTCACTTTATTTATATATCACCAAGTCACAACAAATGTTGTTTCAGGGAACTGTACACAAAAAAATAATAAATCTAAAAAAGCAGATTGTGTTGAATCTTAAGCAATATCTGTATATTAATAGAATTGTAGTGTTTCTTATGTCAGTTAGGTGTGGCGGCCATCTTTATGTGAGATCTTTTGTGAAAAATCCTATTATCTTCTAACTTTTCTCTTCTCAGTTATTCATTTTGATTTGTTTTTATAGCGAAGGCTTAAAAACATTTAGGTTATATAGATATATATATTATAACATTGCTTATCTGCTAATCCTATTTTTTCCTTTGTGTTTGCAGGTAGAAGTATCGTCCATCGTGTCCCAGGGTGAGGCCACTCTGTCCAGTCTGGTCCAGAGAGGTCAGGAGCTGGCAGCAAGGCTTCGGGCGCTACAGGTCGACCGCAGAGAGATCGCCTGTCTCAAGTTCCTCCTGCTGTTTAACCCCAGTGAGTAAATGTCCCAGCTGGGTTTCACCACTGCAGCTAGAAAGAAGCATTTTCAGATGCAACACACAAAGTGATGTCAGTGAGCATAAAGTGAATACATCAAGATTCTCCATCAAAGGCAAAAGATAATAAAGTTTTACATGTGTGTGCTGAGTTGTCTGTAGCGTTAGCAAAATATCTCATGAATCAGTGAACAGATTTTTCTAATTAGGTAATCCTTGGTTGTACAGCTACACCTGATTACCACCCATTGAGCTGAGTCATTGTTATGTGTCTATGTGTATAATATGTCTTCTTCTGAATGGGTGTTCTGAACTGTAATTTCATTGTGCTCTGTACAATGACAATAAAGATCTATCTTATCTTATCTTATCTTATCTTATCTTATCTTATCTTATCTTATCTTATCTTATCTTATAATCAAACACATGAAATGATAATTGATTAAGAAGATCTGTGTTTTCATCTTCTGCCTGTGTCTCTTTCAGACACATCTCTGATGAACCACTGGACACATTTTAATCAACCTCTCAGCAAATCATTACTGGATGTAAATCTATAACTCATACATATAAAGTCAACTCTTTACTAACACAAAGTGGCTTTAAATTAGTTTTATAGATGATATTTGGTATACTAGTAGCTGAGAGCATTTTAACACATTCTCTGGGCACTGACACATCTCACTAAATCTCACAATAATGCAGATATTTATACAATATTTTCATTTTAAAACAAAACAATTAAAAAAAAGAAATGCATATACTTACAGTATATTTGTTTTTATTTTATTTTTTTCAAGTCTTGTCTTCAACATATTTCCAGAGTGAATGGGTTTTTGAGTGTGTTGTCTGTGAATGATGCATTTCTGTTGAATAGCTGATGCAAAAATCAATCAGTTTGTTTGGGCAGCATTGCTATACAGATGTATCTCTCTGTCTGAATAGAAACATTGGCATCTTAATGGAAAAAAAATGTCACAATTGAACATAATCTGTGGTTCCTGTTCATATAAGGTTACAAGTGTTTTCCTACATGGCCTTTTTTCCTCTAATAAATTGACTTAATTAAATTTCTAGTCTTGACAAAAGCTAATATTAACAAAGACAACCTCTTCCATTGTCCACTAATGGCATTCAAAGGCAGAGTAATGGATGGGTCTATCGTTTGATAGTCAGACTCACATTCATGCAGTGGCTTGTGCAGATGGAGAGAGCATGGATGTGGCTTGCCCAGATTCTCAGAAGTGTTTGCTGTTCAGCACTGCTAAAGCAGGGAACAAAGAGCTTTTGAAGAGGAAAAGCACTTGTCGTACACAGAAAATATTTGCTGTCTTCGCTCACGCTGCTGCTCTGCCTCATCTTCAGAGTCAGGTTTGTTGGGGGTAATTTAATTGCCCTTAAGCAGTTCTGAAAAGATGATTTAGAACGTGGATTCAAAACATTTAATTACTGTGTGAAAAGCTTCTCCGAGATGGGCTCAGCTGATGCTGAATGCCATTCAAGCGGAGGGCAAGGCTATTGTCCACACACCCACACACACACACACACACACACACTCAGAGACATAGTTGGAGCAACCCACACATAATAATGTTATGATACAAACTATATAGATAAATAAAACTCAAACGTGTTAATTAATGTGTGAGAACAAGCTGAGGAAAGGTTTTGTAGATAAAAATGAAAACCTGGTTTTGAGCTGCAGTTTTAATTTTGTTACAAGAAAAAAAAACTTGTTTACTCCCAGGTGTGCAAACAACAACAAAAAACAATTAAATCTGATCCTGTATCACGGTCCTCTATAGAAATTTACTTGAAATACGTCCATTTAATGTGATGTAAATTTTAAAATCAAGCCTTTAAGTTTAGTGTTACTGAAAATAATAAAATATATGAGCAGAGTAGAGATTCTTAAAAACTAAATGTAAGATTTGGAGCTTTTCAGACTTCACTCAAACTTTTATCCATCCTTGTCTCTTCCAAAAAGAACCTCCCTATCTTCAGCTCTGACACTTCCGGTTCTGTCTCCTGTCTTTTTGTCCATATCTCTGTCTTCAAATCATCCAACATGATCTTATCTTTGATCTTTACTGCCACCCTTTTGTTACAAATCATTTCTGAAACTTTTCTCCATCTACACCATCCTGCCTGGACTCTCTTCTTCAACTCTTTACTCTTCCTGGACCGTCAGCTTAAAGTAGTGGAAGATGTGCTCCTTTATTATCTCTGCTCCTTGTAGCCTCACTGTTCCCCCGCCTCTCATTCACACATCTTCTTATGGCTGACTTTTATTCCATGTCTTTTAAAAGCATATCTCCACCTCTCCAGATTCTCTTCCACCTGTTCTCTGTCCTGATGTCCTCATACATGTCCTGCTGTTCTTGTGTATGTCCTGATGTCCTCATACATGTCCCGCTGTTCTCATACATGTCCTGCTGTTATTATGTATGTCCAGCTGTCCTCATACATGTCCTGCTTCACTCGTTTCATGTTTTTGTTTTCTAATTGAATTAATAAATCTAAAACTAAAACAAGTTTAATAAATAAAACCTGAACTTGTAGGATGTTTTTTCAAAAATCTACAAAAACAGAAACATCTCTTTCTTGTTTTGTGTTGGATCAGATGTGACGAATCAGTGTTAAATTTACAGAAATAAGCTGAGCTGAAATGAATCAAAGTGTTGCAGACGTCAGGTGACCCTGCCTTTCAGGAATATAAGGGTTCATTTGTAAACAGTAAAAACAGGGCATGAAAAGGTCCATAATGAGCATCTAGACTGTAATCTGTTCTCACAGATTCAGAACTAACAGTCGTTCTTTGTGTGTCTGCAGATGTGAAGCTACTGGAGAACCAGGCGTTTGTGGAGGGCGTCCAGGAGCAGGTGAACGGGGCTCTGCTGGAGTACACTCTCACCACTTACCCTCAGTTTCAGGAGAAGTTCAGCCAGCTGGTGGTCCGGCTGCCTGAGCTGCGCTCTCTCAGCACGCAGGCTGAGGACTACCTGTGCTACATGCACCTGAGCGGAGAGGTAACCTGCAACAACCTGCTCATCGAAATGCTGCACGCTAAGAGAGCGTGTGTGTGAAGAGGGGGACCACCATGAGACGTACGTCTAATGAAACTCTGTGTGGAAGCGGAAGTGTGTGTGAACGGTCAAATTTCATCTACAAAAGCTCCCGAGGCTATGCCTGACTTGGAAGTGAGGATGGGTTTTAGAGTTTGGAATTACACCCATGACTTTGGATTTTAAATGTTTTTTTTCTTCCTTTAGATGTCCCACACATCTATTTTAATGTGACTTTTAAAAACTGAATTTTCTGTTTTGGTTTAAAACCTTTAAACTTGGCTCTATGGGAGGAGTTACATCATATCCTTTAGATTTAATCAAACATGAATGAAACATTAAAGACAAGCTTACAGAGAAAAAAAACTGAGGTTGTAACAATTCATCCTCTCACTTTATTAAACTGTTCATATGTGAGTGTGTGTTTTCTAACAGACATCATTCCGTTTGGTTGGGTTCAATAATGTTAAAAAGTTGGACAAATTCTCCTTTCACTTCTGAACAGTGCATTCTATTCTCTTATTTTAAACTGATGAGTGATATGAAACCATCAAAAAAGTAACATGAGAATAAGACTTTAACAAAATGATATAAACCTGCAGACACAACACAACACCTGCTGCAGCGACAGTATTGCTGGGTTGCAGATGATGTCACAAAATGCAGACGAGGGGCAGGAAGTAAATGCAGCTCTGTTTACTTCTGTTGATTCAGATTCAATATGCCTAAATTCTGTGCCGTGAACATTGTTATTTTATTCCATGAATTACTGACAACATGTCTCCAAAGTTCCAAGCAACAATTTAGTATTTATTTGCAGAAAGTGAGAAAATGGTCAAAATGAGGACAAAGATGCAGCTTTCAGACCTCAAATATTGCAGAGAAAACAAGTTCATATTCTTTTAGAAATAACAATACTAATGTTTGAACTCAGGAAGAGTTCAGAAATCATTTAGTGGAAGGCTTTCAACCAAATACAGGGAAAGTATGGAGTGGGTTAACTTGTTGTTAGCGTTAGCGATAGCATTGTTTTTATAGGCTAATTACTTCAAATAGCATGAGTCACTTCACACCTGTGCAGAAAGATGTCGACAGACATTTAAAGCTTCTTTGATCCTAAATGTTTGACCTAACCTGAAACAACATAATTGTAGCTTCGAGCAAAGATTTCAATTAGCTCATCGTATAAAAGAGGTCTGCAGCACCAGAGTGGCACGCCAGCTAAATCCTCCAGATCTTTATTAAGATAATATGAATCATATCCTAAATGTAAGTGTATTTTTTCTCATCTGCTCCAGCCTATTAGCATACTCGCTGTGATCTATTTGTTGTATTTTGAACCAGAGCAAATCACTTTCTGCCCCACAATCAAAATTTCACGCATCATCTGGGTCACGTGACTGAAACCCAGCAATACTGTGAGTCTGTGTGCACAGGTTCCCAACCAGAGGAAACAGATTCTTACAACCTCACGTTTTAGTTTCAGCCATGACCCCTGGAGAATTCTGTACAAGTACTGTCTTGGTAATATTTAAGCTTTAAGAAGGAAGGTCTGACATCTCTGTGCTGTGATCAAACAGAAACATGGTGTCTAGATTAATGTTGTTTGGTTTATTCTGGAATATTTGTGGAAAATCACAACAAAACACTTCCTGGTGCCACTTTCAAAGAACCTTTATTGTGAAATCTGACACTGGTGAATGATGGGAGTTTATTTGCTGAGGAAATAAAATGTAAATTTTAGACCAAAGTGCAACAAGAAGTCCTGATGAACACCAATAGTAAAGATACACTGATCCAGAATCACCATTATTCAGATTAGAGGACTTGTTAGGACAACGTGACTCAGACAATCAGACTGCACATCCAAGCCTACAGATAATCAACATGAAAACATTTTATAAGTTGTGTTTAAATCTATTTATTTAACTGGATAATGTTTAGCTGAACATCAATCACCAAGAAAACAGAATTATAAAGATGAGAGACACCAAGGAAAAGGCCACTGATGAAAAACTTATTATAATCAAAAGGGAGTTCACAGAGCAATGTTTGGTCAAATAGAAAAAGAAATCCAAGCCAGGCTAGAGGGGACTCTAAAAAGAGAGAGAAGGGAATTAAAAAGACTGCATTTTTTAATTAAAGATGTGAAAAGAAGCATGTTTGTCCTTCAGTTTTCACTGCTAACCCAGGGGGACGACGGGCTCATGTGAAACTCTGCACATTTTTGTTAATGAAGATGGCTGGCTTCTGAAAACAATGGAAAAAAGAAAAATGTGCTGATTCACTGTTCAACTGACTAAACCAAAGATCACTGTGAGAGTAGACACTGAAGCTGACTCTTCTTCTCATACTGTGAACAAATCCTAAAAAGTCTGAAGCAGCAACGTACCAGTGTATCAGTAATACTACGAACAGCTTGATACAGATCTGCAGAAACATTTCTCCAAATGTGGAGAAGGAATCTTCTAGGCAGTCAATTAGAAAACCTCCTTCAGTGTGGATCATGATGCTGCTGCAGAGTGCTGAAATAACTAGAGTAGCAGTTTTATTAATGATAAAAGGGTGCAAACACTCAAAGCAGGGAAGGTTTGATAAGATGAGACCATATCTAATCCACAGCATCGTGTTCCTATCTGGGTTTAAGTTCCCTCACGGGTCACTATAACTCTCAGCAGGACAGTAAACTGATACTAGACAACCAGAGGATGATGTGATGAGCCTTATTCAACCATTTCACAATATCACTATCTGTGGAATCAACTGTGGCACTTACTGTGATCAACACTGTTTTTTTCTTGTTAAAACACTTAAAAAACTCCAATCAGAGCGTGACTGATAATCCTGTCTGATGCTCTGCCTCCAGAACCAGTGGAAACAAAGACACTAAAGGCTGTTTGTAAAAATGTGCAGCTCAACTTCCTTACTGTTGCCGTGCTAAATTATTCTTTGTTCCTCATTTCAAGGTGTTGTAGACGATCACTCCACATGCCTTAACTCAATGTCTGCCTGAACACACACACACACACACACACACACACACACACACACGTGCGCACCTTGGTTTTCCAGTTGAGACGGCTGTCTGTTATCACTCTGTACAGTGTATTTATGTTGTGAAGTGAATATCTACTACAATAAGAAGATAACTTACAACACAAACAAACAAATTTATCTGCTTTATGTTGAGGTCCAGTCGCTACTGTCGTGGAACTGATTCTCTTGATATTGTTTTTTATTTTTATTTTTTTTGTTTGTTTTTTGTTTTTTAGTGAGTCAACAGTCTGTCCATGTTTAACTTACACGCTTTTCTCCCAGAAGAGAAAATGACCAAAACATTTTTTTCTTTAGATATATTTTATTGTAATAGCATCCAACAAATAAAAATAAACAAAGTAAAGCTTCATTTGTGTGTTGGCTCTTTTTGCTCACTGTTCATCATTTGCACACAAATGAATTCAGCAGTCAAAGGTTTAAGCCTCGTCTCATTGAAGAAACATTCACATCAGTTCAGTTTTTGTTTTTCAGATTTCTGAAATAGTGAGAAATGTCTTTAAATTTTAAAAATTATATTTCAAATGCAGAAGAAAATTCTCTGTTGTTTTTTTCCCATTAAAACCATTCTTCTTCCTCAAAACCCTTCTATATTTATTCTAAAGCTCATGCAGGTCATGTCGTGACGCGCACACACTGCTGTCTAACAAAACTTAACATCATAGTAAGTTTTATGTGAATGACCTACTGCATCAGCTGCTGCATCCTAGCTCCAGCAAAGTTACAAAGATCTACATTATCATGTCTTTCAGAAAATTAACTGCAAGAAAAATGATGAAAAGCACCAATAACTGGTACCGTAGGATGAGGCAGAAATCACTGCAGTGTTTGGAAAAATCTTTGCAAGTTCAGAGACTTGCCAAAGAGAAACACTTCATCAGAATACGACTGGTGTTGGTTCAAACTGTTGGGCAGTAAAACTAAATTTAAATAATTAAATTAAGAGACAAAGACTTTGGCTTCTAAACAGATAATAAGGATTTTTAAAATCAAAAGGTGGACAGAATGCTGTAATTTGTAAACTCATATTTTATTTAAATGGAACAAAGTGAACATATCAAATCTTTGAACCAAGAAACTGTATCACTTTGAGTAAAATAAATAATAATAAAAAGTAAAATCTGTAAAAGGGTAGGCTGCCATGACAGACTGCACCTTCTGCCCCTGGTATGCAAAACGAGAACAGTCATTCATTGCTTATGCTAACAACAAAACCAGTTGATCTTTGCTTTAACTAGTGGCTTGAACAGTTCAATCAATATACACCCCCATCCAGAGCTCAATCTGGGCTAAGAAAGGCCAGGTCTGGACCACTGTGAGTCACACAGCTTCCAGCAATAACAACTAAAACCATGAATCTGTACCTGGTGAGTTCAATTCTAAATGGGGTTTGTCCTCATTTCACTGTTTTAATCTCGCAGTTCTTTGCTTTTATTAAATTAAAGCCTGCGGTGAATGGTGTTAGCATTAGCTAGCTGTAGTGTTAGCCTGATTGTTAGCGTGTTATTTGCAGCTCAAATCTAAAGAAATATTAAGCCCATGGTTAGTAGCCACATGCTGGTAAAACTATATAAATGGCTTAATTTCTGTCTCAATTCTGAGTAAACTAGGAATATTGAACAATCCTCAAATACATGTTAAAATATTTTGTCTACATGGCAGGTCTAAAAGACAAGGAGATTAGTCCCCAGGGATTATAAAAGTCTATAAAAGTCTAACAAAGTTATTAGAGGAAGTTTATTTTTGTTTATTATTTATTTAAAATGACTGCAGCTGCATGACACCCTCCAGTTCACCTCTAAAGGTTACAAGTGAACTAGCACCCAGTGAACTTTATGTTTAGAATATGGGGAAAGAAAAAGTCTAATCACAATACTTTTTTACAATTATAACAATTCTGAGGGGCTTAGAAACATTTTACTTCAAGAACTGTTGACATTTATGATTTTGCATGTGTGTGTGTCTTTTGGAAAGACGATGTAGTTGATCTCAGTAGTAGCTAACATCTGGACATAGCTTCATGTTATCAGTTTGTGAGCAGTGACAGGTGAGCCACTAATAAAGAATTAATCTTGCTGCTTCTTTAAAACATGCTTACAGTATATACACCTCTAATGTGTTGCCATTTACGCCAAACTTCAGTGAAAAATACTTTGATAAACAGCGATGATGTATCCCCGTAATTGTAAACAACAGTGCAAGCTAAAATATAAAACCAGTGTCTGCTATGAATTATGGGTAGTGGCATGAATTCAGGAATACTGTGGATAGATGTAAAAAAAATGAACAGAAACTATGTTTCTAGGCCATGGTTTCTACTGTTGAACATCTCTTCTCTTTTGAACAACAGTAGTAAACATCCAAGGACTGAGGAGAGCAGTTTTTTGAGTTTTTGGAGGAACTGTTGTTTCATTCTTGTCTGACAAAATGTTCTAGATATTTAGCAGTCATGGGATTTTATTGCTGGATTTTTTTTATTCATGATGTGCATGTCAACTTTTACGGATTGGCCGTAAGTTATAAGGATTTTACATCATTTTGCAGGTATACGGACATACACTCCTGATCAAAATCTTAAGACCAGTCAAAAAATTGCAAGAATTTGCATTTTGCACTATTGGATCTTAA
>JARVGW010000750.1:26528411-26541034 GCA_031762495.1 Anablepsoides rubrolineatus
TTCAGTCGATGTCATGGCCTGCAAATAGTCCAGATCTCAACCCAATTGAAAACCTGTGGTGGAAATTGAAAAAAATGATCCACAAGAAGCTCCAACCTGCAAAGCTGATCTGACAACTGCTATCAAAGAGAGTTGGCACCAAATTGAAGAAGAATACTTTGTCACTCATCAAGTCCATGCAGTCTCTTTAAGAACCTCCTACTGATTGCGTCACATCCATTTGTGCACTTCATCATAGCCGCTTCTCTCTAAAGGGTTTACAATCTGGAGCATCGTAGCAGAATTTGTTGTAATGATAATAAAAAAGAAGCAACATTATACAATATCGGTTTTGGAAAATTGTATCTCAGGATACTTATAAACCTTACTGTCAGACTGGAATGTATGTTTTCTGAAGAACTGGAGTGATTACAGAGATGACATTTCATCTGATCACTCACACACACACAAATCTTATAGATAGAACAAACAACAACGTGAACAGAACGTGAGTTGTTTTTCAGCTTACCTGGGCAGGTGACTACGATGTTTGTGTCTTTCTGAGGTGTTGGAGTTGCATCGCCTTTTAGTGATAATCTTGTTATTAGTCCACTGTTAAATTCCCTTTTGTTCAGAAAGCTATCATGCATAAATTTGCACACACAAATATATATATATATATTTATATATTTTCATCGGAGGGACCAACCATTTTTAAGAACCGTGTCATCCTTGTGAAGCTTAAAAACAGGGTAATCTCCTTGGCATATGAAAATTCATTTCCTCAAAGGCATTTTTTAATCCAAAAAGGACTGGACTGAGAAGTAGTTATTATTGGAGCTGAGCAGACATGGTTTCACTTGGTGTTTGTTTACTTTGTTACTGCTAATAGCCTGCAGGAGTCATGGGGTGGGCCGGAGGGTGGGGGGAGGTGTGCTCTGTGATGAGGAAGCTCAGCTTGGAGACACAGCCCAGAGGAGGAGCTGCTCCTGAAAGGTGGTTCTAGTTCCAACTCATTGTTTTTGCTCCCCAGCCTGGCTGCCTCAGGACACTACAGGATTTCTCAAACATGCATAAATGACTCTGGGCATGTTTTTGATAAGAGAATAACATTATAACATGATATAAAGCCATACATGTCAACTTGTACGAATTGTCCAAACGTTATAAGGATTTTACATCATTTTGCAGGTATAGAGCAATCTTATGAGATTTTTTTAAAACCTCATTTTCAATTTCATCTAACATGTCAGAGCCTGTAGGACACAGGTGTCGAACTCCGGTCCTCGAGGGCCGCTGTCCTACATGTTTTCTTGTTTTCCTGCTCAAACCCACCTGATTTGCATGAATGGATGATTAACAGGCTTCTACAGAATTTAAGGAGTTAATTGAAGCACTGAATCAGGTGTGTTGAAGCAAAGAAACAAGGAAAACATGCAGGATAGCGGCCCTCGAGGACCTGAGTTTGACACCACTGCTGTAGGATGATAACAAAAAACAATAAATAACATCAAATAACCATCCTCCAAACTGTTCTGCTGCTAGAAATAAGTTCTAAAGTTTTTCTGCTCTCCTTTCCTCCTGCTTCGCAACAGGTGCTGTCCGCAGACAACAGCCCCCCCACCCCACCCCCCACGGGTGCGAGTTGTATGGATTTTTTTTCAAAATTGACAGATTTTTGAGACACTTTATACAAGTAAATGTCCAAACATTTACATGTATGTAAAGCTAAAAAAACAATAAATACAATTTTACATGATATTACCCCTTTAAAAGGAAAATGTTATGTTTTTCCCCAACAAGGACAAGTTACAGAGCTAATCCAATGACATTGGATTTAAAAAAAATAATGCGTGATCACATGCTAATAACTTTTGGCCAAGAGATAGTTAATGTGTGGCCATAAGATAATTATTTCAGTCTTCTCCATGCAGAGACTGTTAATTGTTTACACGGACAAGTTTGATTTAATTTCATTTGATGTTATGAATGACAAACTTCAGTCACCTGTGGTTATGCATGGAATAATTCTTAGCATTATACCATATGTTGCAGCTTGAAGACTCGGATGACGACTGGAGTTGTCTTTAAACAAAAAGCTTTCATTTATTTCTTTGAAGCTCAACACTGAAAACAGGCTCCTCTCTCACACAAAGCATTAGAAATGTCACATTCAGGAACACAGTCAAATAACTGTTTCCCAACACACGCGTAGGGCATTTAATGTCATCTCGAAAATACTTAAAATTTTAAATATAATTGTGGGGTACCTTTGAACAGTTAAACACAAACAGCTTATTAATGTCTGTATCTGTCATAGAGACAATTAGAGCTGCTCAAAATTATCTTGAAGCCACTCATTAACTACCTTCTGGCCATGAGTAATTTTTTATTTTCCAATGTCGCTGGACAGGCCCAGTAAGAATTAAAGTTTGACATGAGGTGGAAGAGGAATGGCTCATTTTAACTCTGAATATTTCCACCAACACTGCAAGACTTAAGGACATATTTTACACTCACTAATGTTGGATAGACTGTCAGAGTTATTTTGATATACTCTGACACTGCTTATGTGAAACTCAGGATTTTACTATAAACCTAACATTAACTTCAAATCCTGATATATTTGTTTTTCATCATATTAGAACAAAGTTTTTTTTTTTCTTTTTGTTTTCATTAAAGCTAAATCTCACATTAGCTAATAACCACTTGCCTTGGGGCAGTGGTGTCCAATCCTGGTCCTTGAGGGCCACTATCCTGCATGTTTTGGAGGTTTATTTGCTTCAGATTAATGGGTGATTAACATGCTTCTGCAGAACATGGAGAGGTCATTCAATCATTGAGTCAGGTGTGTTGGAGCAAGGAAACAAGTAAAATATGGGAGCCCACAAGGACCAGGATCAGACTCCTCTCGTTGCTGATATCTAATGTTTTTTATACCAACTAAGAAACATGATCCCTTGTTTAGGCTTTTGGAATTCCCATTGAGCAGAAATTAAAGTGGCAGCAATTAAGCTCAATTGAAATAAACAATCATAGCTATTACATTTTTTCCAAATAAAGTCCTAATATTCACCTTCAGAAACTTGAATCAAACAAATCTCAGGATTTTCAAAGTGGTCATATATGATAAATGGATAATTATAAAATGATTTGTGCTTCTTGGTTAACTTGCTCTAATTTTTTTTGACAGTATCATTTTACCTATCTGTGTAAATTCAGTTGAATTCAAGACTAGCAACAACATTGTGCCTTTATTGTACAGACTGGACAAATGATAGTTGAGAATAAAATCAATCATATTGTGTGAAATGTGAGTTTTCTGGCTCATTACAGATTTATCTGTTGATCAGATATGACTCCAACAAAAATAAGGCAGTAAATCTAATTACAAAAGTGAAGATGATTTTTGTTTCTGACAGATTAAGAAGAATAACAAAGCCCAGTATTCATTTATTGATCTCAAAGAGAATTTCACAAATGTTAGCGGCACTTTTCTTTAACAATGCTACTCTGTAAATGCACAGTTGCACCACACATACAAACTGCAGCTATGGACTACAGCATTTCTAAAGCAAGGCTACATTCACACTATGTAGAATACTGTTTTAGAATTTTCCTCTGGGGTCAATAAAAGTATACTAGGGATCATCTGCATAGAAACACTGTCCTTCCAAAATGATATTTTTCTTTGTGGACATGGCATCTTTTCCAGAAATATTTTACTTTACTCAGAAACACAGAATAGATTCAATATGTTGTAGTAACTATGTCAGGCAAATGTTACAAAAATACACCACAAACAGAGGAGACAATGTGGAGAAGACACTTTAAACTGCAAACACAAAGGAAAAAATAAGGATGACAAATGCAAAATTAAAATCTTTTAGTGAACTTCTTACAAAGTGGAATTTCTTCTTTGTGTCTCATTAAAATAAAATATACTTTTTTTTAGCTATAGTTGGCGTACTATTATTATTTTATTTATATATTTTTTCTGTTCAATACATTTTTATTAATCACACAGGTTTTCAAAATGTTTGGTTTAGGCTGTCCACACAAGAACCCAACGTTGGTGTTTAACTTACTCTGGAACCTGTTTGGATACAAAGCTGAAATAAGCATTAGCATAACTACAGAACACAAGTCCCATGTGGACAGGGCCCTAACTTGTGTTCAGGGTAGAGAAGAGCATCTCGAGAAGAAGAAGATTACAGGAAAAGCCTATGAGTGTTAAAAGCACAGTAGCGTCTTCACACTGAAAGTGGTTTTCTAAAGACACATTTGAATATGTCTTACAGGTCATAGAAAACATCATCCAGTGTAAAAGAGAAATTAGCTAGACAGCTACTGATGCACTGAACTGGCAGAATATATTTAATGTGAACACTATTATCTATAACAACACATATGTTTGAACATTCGTCTCAGGCAAAAGTGACAAGATGTGAAAATGTTTAGTGGAGTCTTTGCTTGAACTGATAGGGTCTGTTAGAGTTTGGATTATTCTCTCTCACTGCAGGTCGGACATGAGCAAGCCTCTACAAGAAACAAAAACACATTTCTGGAAATTGTGTGGTTTGTTAAATGCCATTTCTTAAAGTAAACCTCCAATTGAAACATTCAAGATCCATGATATTTTCCCCCCAAAATCAAAAAGTGACAACAAGTGTTTTGGTTTGTCATTTGATGTCTATTGCCAGAGCAGTGCAGGGTTCAGGTGTTCACACACGGCAGTACGTCGCCCAGTGGAGCAGGATTCCTCCGGCTAACACAAATCCTTTTGGAGATCTTCTTCCATCAGCTGATAAATCTGAAAACAGGGAGTTTTAGGAGAAAATACTGATCTTATGTTGGAATGGGACAGAGACAGTGGGAGAAGCTGGTTCCTTCATGTTCACTCTCATCCTCATGCGCTACATGTGGTGAGCGTGTCTCTCTGCTGTGCTCAAACACAACCCTCTCCACTGGCAGCTCAGCAACCTGTAGGAAATAAAGGGAGAGGAATTAACAGCGACTCTCTGCTCTGTCAAACATTTTACCTTTTTGCATTATGAGTGCGTTTATGCACAAAAGAGGGTAGAGCGAGGGAGGGGCGTAAAAGGGTGAGTGAGAGAGCAGGTGTTGGAGTGCTTAATGGCTGATGGTGTGAATGGCCACTGCTGGCCCGTCCTGATTAATGGAACGAACCTCTGCTTTGTCTCTGCAGTCAACAATGAGCACGTAGAGACCCTTATACACCGTCCATCCGGCGCTCCTCGCAGACGCCTCAACATTTAACGAATCTATTGAAAACTTCCTCCTCCCCACCGCCAGTCCACTTACAGCGCTTGATAGTGACTTAACCCTCTGGAAATATGGAGACCATCTGTGGCTCTGTCTGCACATTCACTTCAACAATGACCATGGGGGGCAGTTTTCACACAGGCCTGATGCAGCACACGACGCAGGTAAATGAAAACAATCAGAGACAAAATAAACCCCCTTTTACTCTGTCGCCTCCACTCAGCGTTTTGTGTCACATCTGAATTCTCACTGTCAGAGGTTCTGCTCTGACCCACAGGACCTATGAGACCCATGAGAAATTTAGATTTTCTACATCAGCACTTCAGTGATTTCAAAGATAAAATCATATCTAATATTGACACTTTCTTAAAAATGATTGCCTTACTCATTGTTTCCAAGTTTTCGGGAAACACAAAAACTTAACTCAATTTGTTGCCTATGATATTTATTTATTTATTTATTTATTTATTTATAATTTGCCAAAAAATGACGTAGGTGATCATTTTAGCGGGGTGATGTTTTTACCTAGGAGAATGATTTGATCTGCAGTATGTCTACCCTTCATACTGAACATCAAACTTCAGTTTATTAGGAAGGGATTCCTCATAAATGTGCAACATTTTCCCCTAAAATCAGCTAAATAATTGTTTCAGGCAAAATACTTTAATAATCATCAAATACACTTTACATTGTTTAAAGAAAGCATCTAGAGTTATAAGTTACTTTTATTGATTCGGTTGTTTAAGTCCTCAGATAGGGTCTTTGTTTGCTTTGTTTCCTTTGTTTCCAGTTTTCTATATTATACGAATACAATTTTAATAATAGAATGAGACTGTTAAAACAAGGAAAGACACCATTTAGCTTTAATTTAATAATTAAAATATTTTAATAATTAAAAATTATTAGGTTTAATTTTCAGTTATTAGCTTTGTTTATATTGTTGTTCCCATGTTTAAAAGAGTTATTAGGAAAGTTTGGCTACATGAACAAGTAATATCTGGGTGTCACGAGTGTCTGCAACTGTTATTTTGTGGGTCGGAAGTAGAGATGGAAACAATTAATCAACTTACAATTAATTGTTGAATAATGGTTTACTAGATTAAAATTCCTTCTATTTGATTAATTGAAAACATCAGTTTACATCTTATTTCAGTGTAGTTTTGACTTCATCCAGTTTTCCTGTTTAATTTAGTTTCCATCCACTCAGGGATGATTTCAAGACTACCTTTTCCCTAAAATACATAATACTTAAGGGGGAATGTTTCCATGCCAAAGGGAACAAAAAGTCACCCAAATGCTGTAGCAACTATGTATGTGGAGCTGTAGTGCTACCACTAAAAATATGTCAAAACCAGGAAAGAAGACAGACAGACCCTTTCAAAGATGGATGGTGAAAATAAGAGCAAAAACTGTATCAAAAATGGATCTTCTTCTTTACATAACTTTATTGTCTGGGAATCATGTTCGTTCAGATCTGTGGACATCCATCCATTATCTATACCCACTTCTTCCTTTCAGGGTCATGGGGGTCACTGGTGCCCATATCCAGCAGTCACAGTGCGAGGGGCGGGGGACACCCTGGACAGGTCTCCAGTCCATCACAGGGACACATAGAGACAAATGAGATAGACCTTTTGACCACCACTGGTCATGTATCCTGACTAACTGAACTCTGTCCTGAAAAAATCTTTCTTAGCTGAAAATATCTGTCCTTGTCTGCCAACACTGTCTCACTCCCAACTCGTCACATATTGATGCTTTTCCAAGGTCCCATCTGTGTTTTACATTGACGCGTCGGGTAACCCCATCACATCAGTTATTGACGCACCAGGCATTTCCGGGTTTCCTCTGCAGCTGATTTTGACACGTCGGGATGCAAAATATAGGGGTCTTTGAGTTTGGGGTCCGTGGTTAACATTAGGGATCAGGGTTGATGGTTAATTTTAGGTTGTGGGGTCTGGGATAGGATGTAGGGTGATTATTAAGTAATTCTACGGTTTGGGACACGTAGTTGACGTGAATTTCCTACACTTTCTAAAAATGGTTAATTTTAGGGATCAAGGTTGATGGTTAATTTTAGGTACTAGGATCAGGGACAGGTAATCTAGAGTGAGTAAAGGTAATTTAAGCTTTGGAAAAGTTAGATTTGTGCATTTTCTACAATTTCTGAAATTATGACAACAGATTCAACCCCATCTTATCAATAACTGACGCGAGGGGTGGGGGTGGGGGGGGTACCCGATGCGTCAAAACCGGACGCAGAGGGAACCTTGCAAAAGCGTCAATATGTGACGAGTGGGGAGTGAGAATGGGCTGTGTCTGCAGATAATGCTGACACAACAGTTTGTTTTAATCATTTAAGATTCATTATAAAAAAGAAAATAATCTTTTTTAAAGGTATTTCTATTTCATATGTGTATTATCATACATCTGAAGATGATTTCTGAACTGTCCTTAATTTTCACACCAGTGCAGATCAGAAGGAAACAACAGATGCAGGTCTTTTTGACCACAACACTGCTCTAACCAGTAAACATATCTCTCCTAAAAATATAAATTTTGACTTCAGACAGATTTGTTATATCTATAACACACACAGCTGAATGCTGAGTGCAAACTGGTTTGCGTTAGTTCTGAATTGGATTCTGCTGAGGAGCTGAGAGATTCAGGACCAGATGATAGGCGAACAACAATCTGAGGGGAAAATGTAATTATTGATTACTGCAAACGAAGAGTTTGTGCCGACCCGCCGAGTCTGATAAGGCTGTTTTGTGATGGAAAGTCAAGTCATCTGAGTGAGTTCGTACGAACCTCTCTGTAATGACCTCCAGGGCAGATCTGAATCATCTGGACCTCAGAGTCACACACACAGAGACTTCACCTCTAATGAGACAGGGATCTCCAGCTTTGGTGAGCTGGTGTACTGTACCTAATCAGGCATTACACACAAATGGTTCCCAGAACAGTCCTGGTTAAACTACCGAGGCAAACTAATGGATGATTTCAGAAAAAAGACATAGGGAAGAGTTTTTCCTCATAATCTTTAAAGGGTTCAGGGAGGAAGTATTTTTACACCCCAGTGTTAATTTTTAAAAACTCATTACCACACTTTTTAATTGTATAAATACTTTTTGCAGTGTTTGATTTGTTTAAAGTTGATGAAACCACTTTTTGAGAAGTCAGACAAAAGTTGTTGTTTTTTTACTTTGGATGCCTATGGGGCAAAACCGGGGCCATAAAATGTGTTAAAGATAAATAAATAAATAAATAAATAAACTGATTTTTTTTACTGAAAAAAAAAGAGGTTTTGAAACAGAAAAAATATTGAAACAGAAAAATATTTTTAAAAATTCTTGTCAGATTCTATTTTTATTTATTATTATTATTTTCAGTTTCAAATTTCTGGCCCTATTTTTGAGTGGGGGTGACAGGGGGTGTAGGATCACAACTGACAGCTCAACACAGACTGGAAAAAATATTCCAAGTTGCTGCATTCAGGAACCGTGGGAACTTGACATGTCTTTAAAACATTGTTGATATTCTGTTCATGTGATTGTTTTTGTTTTTTTAAACATGCTTCACTGATATAAGCTGCTTCTGGAAACACACAATACAAATCTTTAAAATATATATATATAATACTGACACATTTGTGCAGTATTTACAGTACGTGTTGGACATTATGCTCTCAAAGTAAAACGGAAGAACTGCCAGAGTGAACGCAACAGCAGCTGGAGCATCGGACCACAGCTCTACTCAGTCTATTACTCTGCAGGAACCTTTGTCCAGGTAATAATATCAAGGCTTGTTGTCATTTTATTGCACAGGGAATCAGAGATAAAGAAAACGGACAGATTCACTCTGGATACTTGAGCAGTTTAGAGATACAGCCTGACATGCATTATGTGTTTGTCCGTCGCTGCAATGGGCCAACACATGACATGAAAATGATAACCAGCCTAATAATATTACCTGGTCACTGGTACCTGGAGAAGAAGAGGAGGCCATGCTGAGTGGGGCAGTGGCTGGATGCTCCCACTGCTGATGCCACCATCAGTCTGGTGGTCAACTTCAGGATTACTAAACTTTATTTAGTGTTAAAATAGGAGGCTAAACTCTGCTCTACTCAAAGCAATTTTATTGTTCATCAGTTGTCTGTTTAATTAAATTATACAACATAAAAGGTTTTTACTGTATAAATAAAAATAAACGCAATAAAAAAAACAAGCACATCCATCATATTTAAGGACATAGTTCAGGTTAGAGATGGGTCTATGACATCATTGTTTTCAAAATGTTTTGTTTAGGCCCAATGGGAGGCATTTCTAGATTTTCTTACTCTAGATTCCATTTGAAAAAGAAAAGCATTCAGTGGTTTCTAAAAATCGGTTTGTGTGTGAATTAAAGGCTCAAACAATTAAAAGCCATTGCATATCCACAAAATTCTGTTTCTGTGTTCACGAGAGTAACCTCAACCAGTCCACACATACTGCAGCCCACCCTGAACCTGGTTCTGCTGAATGGGTTAAATAAAGTGTAGATTTTACGCAATCTGAGGACTTCCTTGGAAAGATAACTTGTTGCTTTTATTTACCATTTGAACTCATTTACAGCAAGTAGCTGAGGGAAAATTAATGAAAGTGTATTTTGCAAAATATGTTATTAGTCATTGTATTCAAGCATTCTGCAGAAATATGGTAAGTTGTCCTGAGAACAACAAAAATGGTTAAAAAGCTAATAAAACTTCAAATAAATGAAGGTATCAGTTTTGCAGGCAGCTATGCTGATGGTCTGTGTGAGAGCAAACTGATGTCTCTGGAGAAAACCCACACATGCAAAGGAAGAAGATCCAAAGTCAGGATTTATCTTGGTGAGCGGCAACAGCTCTAACTGCACCACATACTGCCTTCTGCCATTAACCAATTAGGGCCTCCTTTACAGAAAAAGTGTCAAAAGATATTATTGACATCAAAGTGAAATCAAATGTCTACAGATTAATCCTAAATAAACAACAGAGGAATGGAAGGATTATGGGACACGGGATGAGATATCCGTTAAATCAATCACCAAAAACACTACATCCTGTTTGTATCATGTAGATTCTGACTTCTTTCCACTTTAAGCAATTCATAGTTAGTTTTTATTTTTGATACACACACGGTTTCTTCAAATGTTTTTGTTTTTATAGTTTTAATTTATTTTACACATTGCTGTAATACCATAGCACATTTTGTTCAGCAATGAAATAATTGTTTTTGTGGGGTTTCTATGAGCTCCCAACAGATCCAACATCAGCATCATACCTGATGGCTTGAAGCCTGTCAGCTGCACCACCTGAAACAGGAAGATAAACACATAAAACCCACGTTAAACACATGTGCAGGTGGATTCATGGAACAATGATAAAGCATACATGTGACTCACTTGGTTTCCTGATACTTGTTTCAAAGAAAAACGCACAAAACTCTCTTTTCTGAAACTTTCTGAAAGAAATAAAAGGAGAAAACAAACATGTGAAGTGAAATTTGTATCTGTGTTTCAGGACCCACACATTTGTTTATGCAAGGTCAAACCAAGTGAGACAAAGTCAAGCTGAGTACAAGACAAAGAAAGCTTTATAAAACAAAAATACGAACAATCTGAACAACAAAGGAAGTTTATGAGAATTTTTAGTTTGAATTACCGTATTTCACTTTAGTTGTCAGATTTGCTTTGTCAGTTCTCCTGATGTTTACAACATGGCTGCCGTTTAGTGAGGACTTTACATGTTCTACTGCTGCTTCTGTTGGTTTTCTGAGTACTTTGTTTCCTCCCACAGTTCAAAACCATACATGTCAGGATAAGTTGTCCTTAGATTTGACTTTGCAAATGGTTGCTCCTTTTGGCAGTGGCCTGTACAGGCCCTCTCAAATGCTACATTTTGTTTAAAAACAAATTAATTGGACTTCTCTTCTGTAGTTGATGTTTAGATTCATACTTGAAGAGTTTATTCATTTTAAAAGTTTCTTGTTCCAATTTTTAAGCTGAATGCAATGACACATTTACGCAAGATAAAACTGATCCAGACCAACGGGGGAAATAAACTCTGGTCCGTTTAAAGCGAACCAAATGTGTAAGATGTGAATACACCCTATGTTTTAGAAAAATAAGAAATAAAACCTCCTTTGTCTAGATGGTACCTTTTAGGTTTAGCTCCCTTGAACTGAATTAGCAAATACAGAAAATGCACACATTCACAAGTGTCCTCATAGTTCTAAACAATGAACCATTTAAACCTAATTTTGTGTCAATCTGATATTTTGCAGCATCATCTGCTGTCTACAGCAAATTCAAAAGTGTAAATTTAACACTATCAGAGTTAAAATAACACTCGCACATATTTTATATGGGAACAACTACTTTTATACCCTTATAAAAGTGTTAAAATTATTAACACCAACTAAGAGTTAAAGCTATGGAAAAAAAGAAAACTCTATAGGAGTTATAAAATTACACTAAGTTAGTGTTAAAACTACATTTGTGGAGTAAAACAGTAACACCAAAACAGTTTTAAAAGTACACTAGTTTAGTGTTAAAATTACTTTTCTGTGGTGTAAAACAGTAACTTTACAAGAGTTATGAAATTACAATGATTTAATGTTAATATTACATTATTGTGATGTACAACATTAACTCCATACACAGCAAAAATGTCACTGTTAATTTCAACACCAGCAAAGTGTCTATATGTGTCCACACTTGCTGGTATTAAAATAACATTTGTGAAAATGTTAAATTTTAACAAACATTTTTTTTGTTATTTTAACACCAATCAAAGTATAATGGAGTCACCCTCACACACCAGGAAGTAGCTCTCACTCATGCTGTCGATTTTTGGCCAATAACACAAACTTAAACTTGAACAACTTGATCAAACTGAACAAGAAAACTAAACAGAACAACTCATTTTTACTCTCATGAACTTCTTTAATAGTCATAAACATACAAACACATCAATTATACAAGATTACCCAGCATTCATTGCTGAGAAAATACTGGTTTGTCTGACATGAGGTGGAAGAGGGTGGGGCTTATTTAACACTGTCCAGTGTTGATACAACACTGAGGAAATGAACACTGTGAATTAACACCGACACTGGGTGTCAGTTTACTCACAAAGTAGTAAAATAATAACATTAGGTGGTGTTAAATTAACACCGAAAAGTTTAACACTGAAAATTGCCCAGATAGCAAAAGATGTTAATTTAATGTTGAATTTTGGTCAAAAAAGTTGATTTTTGATTAACGTTGATGATTGATGGTGAATCAACCATCAAACAACCATCCAATTCTAACTATTAACCAATGTTGAAAGGATG